>OY293829.1:69816268-70040333 GCA_958507055.1 Crioceris asparagi | reverse complement strand
GTGGATGAGACCATCGAAGTATTTCTATGCAATGACAAGATAATGAAGGTGCAGCTTTTCAATTTTTGAATAATCTTCCATCTAGATCATGAATAATAATTTATAATTATAGGTACCTACTTCAAACTCAGAGTTTATTCATCAATAATATTAAATCAAGAGAAGTTCGTATTATTTATTGATTTACCATAAAGTCACTATACAATTACTAGACTTAATGTAAAATTTACAAATATTACTGAAAAAGACTTGTGACTTAGCTTACCCGTCTCAAAAATTGACGAATCACTAATATACTGAAATAGAAGGTAAAATAGGAATCGTGTTGAGCAAAAGAGTCCATAACTAAATAAATATTTTTTACCAAAAAAATATATCGACAAAAATACAACATAGTATTAATTCTATTGGTGCTCACACTTTTGAAATTGCGCAATTGTAGTTAGATATAAGACTTTTGGCACCATCTTCAAAAGTACCAGCATCAATAAAATTAATATTATTTAGTGCAACAACTAATAAACTCGGTCTAATTTTTTGTAAAAAATATTTATTTCGAACTTTTGAGTGTAACATTAGTCATGAAAATCGTTGGACGTATTAGTGTACTTATCCTATTACCCATGTATATTCTTTGCTAGTACTTGATTAATCAGAGGTCTCAAACCATCGCGGCGGTGGTATTTCACCACTGCCGTAACTCAAACACCGTAACATTTTTTTGAAAATTTTCCAATTTGAATGTTGCTACATAGAATCTCTTTGGCCGGCTTCTATTTTCAATTTTCGAACAAAAAATGGCCCCTTCCATAGCGGAAATACAGTCTTTACAATTGCTGTAACTCTTTTGAAAAAATGTTCAATTTAAACGTTTCCAGGTATGGTCTCATCTTGAATTCAGCCATCTCCGATTTTAGATTTTGGAGAAAACTTGCCCCCTTCGGGTTCTGTTTTTAGAGGAAAGCAGCTTTCGGATTTCAACTCTTCACTTTCAAATTGATTAAAAATCATCAAAATCGGACCACGTGTACTATGACTTTCTTTTGAAGTTGTTCAAAAATGTGAAAGCAATTAGGTTAAATTACCTAATAGCTTTAAATTGATACACACATTTTTTACGCAAATGTTTTTTTCAAGAAGTTATATGTTCTGTAAAAGAGACAAGAAAATTTCAACTATTGAAAAATATTTATTTTTTATCATTTGAAGGGGAAAGCTTGGTCAAAGCCTAAAAATATGAATAAAGGACCATCTTTCAGTCGTCCTTTTACAAAAATCATCATAATTGGAGCATTAAACATGCTCCGATTATGATTGCGAAATTAGGTTACATTATAATTGTTGAATTGTAAAGCTCCTTTTAGAAGGTCGGTCAAAAATTATTTCAAGCTATCACTTTTTCTCCAGCCCCGTATCAATTGCGATGAAAACTCCAGCATAGTTATTTTTGACCGACGAATCAAACGGAGTAGGTATACAATTTGACTGTTTGTCTGCAGGTTCTTTTTTAAATAATATATTTAATAAATAGTAAACGTGCTCCGATTTTTATGATTCTTTTTTCATTTGATAGAGGACTATTGAGGGGTGGAGGGGGCAATTTTTATCAAATCAAAAATTTTAGGCGAAAAAATTAAAGAAGAGATCAAATCCGGCAACGTTTATATTTGACATTTTTCCGAAAAAATATGTTTTTGAGTTACAGCGGTGGCAAAGTCTGAAATATTTTTGTCTCTGTTATGTTCAAAAATTGAAAATATGAGACGGCCCAATTGAAGAAGAGATTACATGTAGCAATATTTTAATCGGACTTTTTTAAAAAAATGTACTGTTTCTGAGTTACAGCAGTGGGAAAGTCAGAAGTATTTGCGCGATGTTTTGAATTCTCTGAATAAGTATAAGCAATGTATTATTATCTTTTTGGTGACAGTTGAATAATTTTGAAGACTAATGTTACACTCAATATAGTGAAACAAATATTTTTTACAAAAAATTGGACCGACTTTATTAGTTGGTGCACTGAAAAATACAAAACAATATCAATTCTATAGGTAGATAAAGTTTTCGACGCAATTATAACCTTGTTGGAGTTGTGCACGTGTAAAGCCCTGAAGTAGTTCATACAGAGGGAGAAAGAGGAGAAAAAAAAATAAAAATAGAAAACTCCCTCGTTCGGTTCCAAAAATAGCTTTCCAACCACCTAAATTCCCCAGAGTTCGAGAAGAGAAATGAGTGCGGCGTAGAACGGCATCGTGGATATCTACGTGCAGGTAGTTCGAGAAAGGAAGACAGAGAAAGAGATAACATTAAGCCCTCGAGTGAACGTCGTCCTTGTCGGAGTTTTTTCTAAAAATAGCACAGAGATAATCGATAAAGTTATGAAGCGGCGGCGACCACCTTACATTTGACAAAAATAGAATTTCGTCGACGTGATGCTGCATCACTACCACTGGCTGCCTACTCTAACAACCGGATGGCCATTAGCCATATGAAAAGATTCCTGGAAAAACGACATAAAGAAGTTCTTATAATCGAAAAAGCTTTTATAAGCAATATAGAATGGAAATTTCATTACACAGACAATTGATTAATCTTTTGGACATAAAGGTTTTCTTCTCGGTTTTCTTGTTAATAGTAAAATTTTATTAATAAACTATTACACTTGTGTATCATTGGAAATAGAGAAAACATTTCTCAGATAATTTTTGTATTACATAATAATAGTTTTTGTAACGCCTGTCTTCAAAGCTCAATTTTCGAGCACTGATTACCGTGGCGAAAATACTCGATATCCGCAGGCGTACAATTTTATTACACTAGTGCTTGAATGAAATGGATTATACAGTACACTGGATTACTTTACGCACTAGTACGAACAGAAATTGGCATAACGCAAGCAATGACTCAGGTGTCAGCAGTCAGACATAACTAATTCAGAGACAACCGTATACCAATATAGTAAACTTTACGTCATTACTTTTTCCCAAAATATGCTTTCACATCAAAATGCAACATTCACTATATAATTATTGTATTATTAGATTCAATAGTTATCATCTTTCATATTCCAAGACCACGATCATGTACTCAGGTTTTGCATCTTACTATTTATTTACTTAATGCTATGAAAGTGAGACTGCTAATGAGTAATGAGCCAATGACCAGGTGGCGTTGCGATCGAGGGATTAAAATAAAAAATACCGTAATGAGAAATTAGGAATACATACATAAACAATTAACATAACCTTTATATTTAATAATTATAATTTATAACTGCAGTTCTTAAATCCAAACTTAAGGTACCTATTGGAGACATTTTCAGCTCCTGGTCTATTTCTATTGTAGAAGGATGATTCATTACCCGAGAATTCACTTTGAGCGGAATCTTAAAAATATGTTTATCAAGTTTGATTCTCTGGTTAAAATGCACTGTATGTACCTAGGTTCACAAAAAGCCGCTTGTTAATAGGGAAAAGTTTGAGCATCAATCGTCGTCAAGATTATTTTCGTATTTGTCTTTTTTGACCGATGAACCCAAACGGAGGAGGTATACAATTCGACTAGGTATCTGCTTTTTTTGTTAGTAAACATACTCCGATTTTGATGATTTTTGTGAGTCATTTGAAAGAGGAGACTTGAGAAATGGTCCAATATTCGTAAAAAAACGAAATCCGAAATCACCTTCCCTTCAAAAAACACCCCCGAAATGGGTGGAATGGACCATTTTTTTCGAAAATCCAAAATCTGAGGTGGTAGAATTAAAGATAGGGAAATATTCCGGAAACGTTTGAATTGAACATGTTTTTAAAATAGTTACAGCGATGTTAAAATCTCAAATATGTGTATTTTGGCTATGTGGAGGGGACTATTTCTTTCGAAAATTGAAAATCTGGGGAACCACATAAAAGAACAGAGTATTTGTAGCAACATTTATACTGAACATTTTTTCCTTGGAGTTACGGTTTTCGAGTTAGAGCAGTGGTAAACTGGTAAAATCTATAAATATTTTTTACAAAAAAGTTAGATTGATAACTTTTGGCAACAACTTCACAAGTACCAGCACCAATAGAATTAATATTATTTCGTATTTTTTTCGGATTTGAGTTTTTACGAATTTGGGACCATTTCTCAAAATCTCCTCTTTCGAATGAATCAAAAATCATCAAAATCGGAGTACGTTTACTATACATTCAAAGCGCGCACAAACAAAAAAAAAGCACACAGTCGAATTGTATACCTCCTCCGTTCAAGGTTCGTCGATCAAAAATACAAGTTGCCTTATTCTCGACAAAACATTACATCTTCTACTTCTACTTTGAATTTTCTGGTAATATATAAATATAAATTTCATCAACAAATAAATGTTATTATTATTCGCATCTATTTATCTGTTGATGACGTTTAGATTATGAAAAATAAACTTTTCCTAACACTGCACAAACAGGTATTTGTTTTACGGTAATGTCAATAAATAAAGAAAATATTTGCCTTTTAAGAACAACATCTCATAAATATTAATTTGTATTTTTCCATGTTCAATTTAAAGATTTCTGGAAATAAATTTTTCGTCAATGTTTTGGCATAAGTATAGAATTTTTGATTTTCGAAAATAAGCTCCGCTTGCAAGTACTCTTTTTGGGAAGTTTATTTTTTTGAGGAATATATATTGGATCTCTATTTTTTATTTACGGGTCATTTGATAGCAGTCCCTTTTCGAATAAAAGAAGAATCATTATAATTTGCACACGTTTAATATGTAAAAATCCATAAAAAATAATCTGGCTGTCTACTAATACGACTTTCCTATCACACTTGAACACATTCCATCGAATATAAAAATCGTCTGATCAGATTGTGTGACCTTAAGTGTTTTCCGCGCGCCAGAACAAATAAGAATGGTCAAATTCAATATTAACGTAGGAGGAAGGAACCGTTTAGCCAGAATATGAATAAAGAGAAAATTCCATATTTCATTTGAAAATAAGATTTTTTCCTGCTTTTTCCTAAAAATACGGTTGAGGTGATACGAGGAAAGGAAACTTACCTTCTTGTTTCGCACGCCCTTAATTCAAGATCCCGCTGCTCCTGCTCTTCGGGCGTCCGCTCGAGCTCCAGCTCAAGCGGCGCGGGCGGTGGCTGCCCCTCGATCAGCGTCGGGGGCGGTGGCACGCTCGGTATGGGCCTGCCCAGGGGTAGTGGTGACGACTGCGTCCTGCCCAATGGTCGTATGACACCACGCACCTGCGGCTCCTGCAACTCGCTGATGGTGTCCAATGTGGTGATGGGCGGCAAAGGTGGTAGGGGTTCGTTGCTCTCTATCGACGGCAGCGAAGGGTAGAAGGGCAGTGTACCAGATAGCATCTGACCCGTCAATGGCATACCTGGAAAATAAATATAATGCTTGTTTAACTTTGAAAAAAAATACTTGAAAACAAACCAAGAAAAAATTTACTTTTTTCTCTATCTTTCCATTTACTTATTCATCAATTCTTTGATTTTGCTAATAAAATGTCAAATTATTTTATCTAGTACTAAACTGAACCTATCGCTAGATGTTCTTCCTTTCTTGTTTAAACTTATCCTGATTTACAGCCTGTCCACTGTACGACACTTCTCGAATCTTCCTTCTTCATAATGATTAATTTTTCCAATGTACAAGGTAAGTTCAATCTGTTCAATGCGCTACATCTCTTTTTTACACTAGTACAAATTCACTTATTATTACTGGTTATCAAAAGCGGCTCGTCGTTCTACTGCATACTGATGAGAGCCAAAAAGTTATTAAGTAAGTTGAACTGCAGCCTCTAATATCTAATGAGTTCTGGATTGATTTATTCTGTTCTGGGATCAAATTTTGGTGAAAAAAATTCAAAAGACAGAAAAGAGTAAAAGCAATAAATTGAATTTATAGAAAGTAATAACACAAACTAATCTTTAATCATTGATTTGTAATTTTTTTGTCTCATTCATTAAATTCAAACACATTAGGAATAACACAGTAATTAAATAAATCATGCAAGTTTTTTATCGGGTCTACGTTTGTGAAATGCAGCCCTACATGAAAGCACCCGGTTTTCCGATTTCAGTATGGACTTCCTAGCCATCTCCCTTAAATATTATAAATAAATTAACATTTAACACGAAACTCCTGTCTAACAAATGAATATTTTAGAGTAACCTACTTGGCTGACTCTGTATAAATGTTCAATTTGAACATTTTAACAGTTACTTTCTAATCTCATTAGAAAAGTTGTAATCTATTTATTTATACAACAGGCGAAATCCTTTAGATGTTGAATCACCATAGAATATTCTTTTGCTGATCATTATGACATCTGATAACGATTTTCGGATCGGTATAGATGAATCCATTTCAGTTCAGTTATCTGGAGCGGGATTCATAAATATTAGATTAAAAGCAAACGCACAGTAGTGACAAACAATGTTTGTATCAGTGCAAACCAAGTGACAACAACTTATTAGAGTTACTATGTGGTTCCATGACCTCCTAAATTATTTTCACATGCAAATATAAATGAGCGAATTAGGGAAGCTGCGATCTGGTATCAGAGTTGATCTACGAGATTACTCATTAATAATTTGGGAGACTGTGAGGCAGATACAAGGCTCAGCAAGGTGACAATGAACGAGCTTAATTTTAAAACACATACATATTTCATTTCAGAGTCTTATTCAAATAGCCAATTAGGATATCATACATATATAGTGTGCCCAAATTTAAGTTAAGAGTTGGAACACATTTTAACGAATTCTTCAATTCTCGAAAGGCTGCTGGACGACACTACAGGGTCGGATCTAGGGCTTAACTTATATTGCAGTGCAATTTTTGTTTTTTTTTGGGCATCAGAGTATACGCTATTATTTTGTGGATTCTTTGGCTGAGGCAAGGAAAATATTTTTTCGTCGAATTTGTTCTCTTGTTCGAAATCTCCTCAGTAATGCTTGGCATCTTTCAAATCTTTTATTTTTGACATAAGGTGTAAGTTTTTGATAATAAATCTTTTTAAAGGGTCGTAAGTTAAGGTATTTTCTTATAATATTTCTTACCGAACCGCGTTTTATCTCTGTTATTTTATTATTTTTTCTTGAACTTAATACAGTTCTAGGCTCAGCGTTTTGAAAACTTTGTCTGATATGCTCGATATTAAATTGACTCCTGTCTGTTCTTTTTTTTCCTCGTTCAGGCTTCATCATCAAAGAAGCGTTCGTTAGGTTTAAATGCTTCAAAAAGTAGCTCATTGTACAAATAGGCCAATTACGATTCGGAAATATTTTTCTTGTACTTTAATTTTTTTCGTGTAAAGCCTTTATAAAAATCTTATCTGCATTTGACAACCCCAAGGTATTCCATAGCTAACTTGAATAAAATAATACTGACATTATGACGCTCTGCAGTTGACATTGCGTTATGCAGCCTTTTTACAGAAATGAAAAAAAAGGAATATTTTTAATTTCGTTTTCATTATTTTATTCTTATTTGGTGTGCCGATGTTTAATGGTCAGATTGAGCTCAAAACGTGTTTATTAATCAGAGCCGCTTATTATTGCAACGACACAAATAACACTGCAAAATAAAATAATCCCTAGATCCGGCCCTGCAGTGTCCATCCTATGAAATAACAGCAGCCGTTCAAGAATTGAAGAATTCGTACTGTGTCTAAATTTTATTGAAATCGGCATCAAAACATAAAAATGTAATAAGTTAAAATGTGTTCCAATTTAATTTTGCCCACAGTGTATAGTGTGTCCAAAATTACTGAGGGATGTATCTATGGGAATCTCGGAAACAATAGAACATATAAAAACTGTTGAATGGTGAAAGTTTTAGATAACTTTGTTGCCAACTCAATGCACACTTCTAAATACTTGTGTTTATTAATATAATATAAAAAAACTAAAACCACGCCTTCTTGAGAAAGACTCTCTCATTTTTTTACGAAGAATACGTTTGTATACGTATTAATTTCAACGTGTCATTTGTATCTGGAACTTTGTTTTTTCATATGGACGCCATATTACATTACATGAACGGAAAGAAAAAACTGACTTTTCACTTTTCAGAAATACAAAATAATATTAATTCTATTGGTATACTGGTAATTTTGAAGTTTTAGTTAGATAAAAGACTTCTACCACCAACATCAAAACTACCAGCACCAAAAAAATTAATATTATTTTGTATTTTCCTGTGCATCAACTAATAAATTTGGACCAATTTAAGGCAAACATTTTTTACAAAAAATGGACCGACGTTATCAGTTGGTGCAATGAAAAATACAAAATAGTTAATATTAATTTTATTGGTGATCGTACTTTTGAAGTTGTGCAGATGCAGTTAGATTGAAAACTTTTGGCACCAACTTCACAAGTACCAGCACCAATAGAATTAATATTATTTTGTATTTTTCAGTGCACCAAATAATAACGTCGGTCCAATTTGTAACTCAAAAACCGTAACTCTATGAAATAAATATCCAACATAAATGTTGCTACAAATAATCTGATCTTTAATTTGCAATTCTCAGATTTTCAATCTTCGAAAGAAATTACCTCTTTCACACAGCGAAAATAAACATATTTCAAATTTGTACAACGTAGAAACTCGAAAACCGTAGCTCTTTTGAAAAAAATGTTCAATTTAAACGTTTCCGGATATTTTCTTATCTTTAATTCTGCCATCTCGGATTTTCAATTTTCGAGAACAGTCGGACAGCATCTATGTCTCTAGAAACTTATCAGGTTATAATTTCGAAAAAAAAATCTATTCTGTCAGCGAATTATCAAATAATAAGTAACTATGACGTCATAACTTTGCAATGTTATTGAGTTACATATAGCCCAATTTATTACAAAATCATATTCTCTCATTTGCTTCATTCACAATTATCTTTATAGTTGTCCATATGAAAAAACAAATCTGATTGATTGAAATTAAAAGTTATGTATACAAACGTATTCTTCGAAAAAATATCTTAGCGTTAACCGATTTGTTTTTTTTTTAAATGAGACAAATAGTTATAAGTATTCTGTGAAGGGCATTGAGTTACCAAAATGATTTACTTAATAACAGTTAACCAACAACTCTATTCTAAATTAAACATTGTCTGAATTCCTCTTACCTAGCCTGGCGGTGCAAGCCGCCCGCACCGCCGCCTCCGACAGATCGGGTGGCGGCTGCAGGGCGACCACCGCTGCAGTCGCTTGATGATGGTGAGCATGCGCAGCAGCCAGCGAAATGTTTGGCATCGAGGGACTGCTGAAAAGTGCCAAACGAGGATGGATGTCTTCGCATGGTGGACTCGCCTCCTTGTTGTTGGATGACAGCTGGTGTTGGGGATGGTGTGGTGCTGATGGCTGCTGTGGCGGGGGCGGCGACTCGCCACCCGGAGGCAGACAGGCAGCGTTGAGGAGTTTCTTTTTGAGCGAGGGTGGTGGACGTTTGCCGCCCATCGGACTGCATCGACGCTCCATTACGCGCTGCTTTAGGCGCACCTTCAGCAGATTCGGCTCAGAAGCTGAAAATAAAGGTAGTTAGTAGTAGTTACCAGGAAGTGACAGTAAAAAATATTTGTGATTTCCACTTGTGACTTCATTTTTTTTTACTGAAAAGACAAATTCAGCAGCTGTTTGCAGAACATTTCGTCAAAAGACTGTGGCCATTCTAGATGACAGATAGCAAATTCGACTTGTTTTTGTTTCCCTATGTTCGCCTTCTGTTGGGCTTGGGTGTATAGTCTATTTAAGTAACCAGCTGTATTACGTCACAGATGGATTGGTATCCTGGAAATTTCCCAAGTTGTCAAATTGTAATTGATTGGAATCTTAGAGCATGGAATTACCAAGGAGAAATCGCATTCGGAGAGCAAGTGAAACAAAATGAGGACCAAATCGTGGACGTAACACCATATTATTTTTTCGTTAAACAGAACGTTTTTTATATATCGAAAACGAAAACATAAATACTCTTGTGGACACGACTGATGCATCACTTAGCTCATTTACCAAACTGACGTTTGTCAAAAAATTTAAATAATTCAATTCGACATTTACACATATTAGAGAAATTGAAAATGGAAGAAGAAACAGTATTTTCCGTTTTATTTATAATGAAAAAGATTATGTAGTAAACGAAACGATAGATGTTCATTATATAATTGGGAAATAGCACAAACAAAATATAGGTTATGTTACATTATTGTTTCCTGATAACTGTCATATTACAGATATCAACTTTCTAATTACTGATTAGTAAACGATTGACAATCAGACACTGCTGTGGACACGACCAATATTATGAACTTTTATTGTTAAATCTTTAATAGTATAAAATGAAGTCGCTTCCGCTGTCTGTTCGCTTAGATCTTTTAAGCTACTCAACGTGTTTTAATGCAGTTTTCAGCAATAGACAGATTGATTCAAGAGAAAGGTTTATATGTTGTATAATATATACATATGATAGTAATGAAAAACCGACCATTTCAAAGTTTTGTAATGTGATGTAGTAGAAAACATATTCGAGTGCGCTTACATTGCAAACGCTGGCTAAACCTTACGAGTTAAATCAAAATAATGTACTACGTAATTGTATATCTTAAAAAGAGCGATAAAAAAGTCCCCGATGGCATTGTCTATCTTCTAAGGTTGACTCACAATAACGATTTTATAAAGTGTTAACCGTGCGAAACAGAAGCGGGTCTCTAGTTAAATATAAATCATAACCTACAAACATGACAAGAGGGATTGACATAAATAATGGATAGAACTATGTAAAACTGTTTTGTTCAAACTAATAAATTTTAAAACAAAATTTGAATAAGTACATTATCAATGTCAAATTTTGTTGACAGGTCCAATAAACAAGTTACTAAAAAATACCAAGCTGATGGTGTAATCACTTGGTTTATTTAAATAGAATTTAAATAGTAAATCTCTGGAGTCTAGACTCCTATACATAATCAAAAAGCTAACACGGTACTTAATTTAGCATTGTTCTAATTATCGACTGTGGTAACGAGAACATCAAAAGTGTCAAATCCAATTAGTGCTTTAGGACTTTAGAGTAAAATATAGGCAACAGTGTAAATGTCAGAAAAAAAAAATCTGACAGTTTTATAGATTAGGTTATCTGCATTTAAAACCACAATACCATTGCGAAACAAACCCAAAGCTCTATTAAACGCTACATGGCGCCGATTATTTGCACATTATCGTCCCCATCGTCGGTCAAGTGAACAAACAATTCATAATTGATTGGATAATCCAAGAACAAATCGAGTCAAAAATGTCGAATTTCTCTGTTAAGACGTTGATTACAGCAAATGAAGCTTAGGTTTATAGGATCAACGTGAAGAATTTTACGGAAAGATGTAGGTTTTGAAAACACAGAAAATGGCTCAAAACATGTTTATTAGACTCAGGAACCTCTCAAATGTTAACATCTGTTGAAAACCAGAAACCGAAAATTTTACACGATTACAATACTTTCCGTAAAAATGTTTTTTATAAAAAATTTGAGCGACGTTATTAGTTGGTGCACTGAAAAATAGAAAATAATTTTAATTCTATTGGTGCTGGTACTTTTGAAGTTGTGCTGTTGCAGTTAGATTGAAAACTTTCGGCACCAACTTCAAAAATACCAGCACTAATAGAATTAATATTATTTTGTATTTTTCAGTGCACCAACTACTAAAGTTCATCCAATTGTTTGTAAAAAATATTTATTTCACACTTTTGAGTTTAACATTAGTCATGACAATTGTTAAAAGTTCAATAATAGCAGAGAAGATAGAAGATAGTATCTACTTATCCTATTACCCATGTAATGGCTTGTACTTGTTATTTATTATTCAGAGATCTCAAAATATCGCGGCGCACATATTTCAAATTTTAGTGCTGTATCTCGAAAACTGTAACTCTTTTAAAAATATTCGTTTAAATGTTGCTACATTCTTCAATTTGGTCGTCTCATATTTTCAATTTTCCAAAAAATTGCCCTTTCCACATAGCGGAAATACACATATCACACATTTCAAACTTTACCATTGATGAAACTAGAGAACCGTAACTCTTTTGAAAAAATGTTCAATTTAAACGTTTCCGGATATGGTCTCATCTTCAATTCTGCATTCTCAGATTTGCGATTTTCAAGATAAAATTGCCATCTCCATCCCGTATCCCGTTCAGGGGCAGGGGCGATTTTTGGAGGGAAGGAGATTTCCGCGCGTGTACGAACAAAAAAAGCAGACAGTCGAATTGTATACCTCCTCCGTTTGAGTAGTCATCTTCTTCAAGTTTATTATTTAATATGACTAAGTAAATTGCAGTCATTCTGGATTTTTATAGTAGGAATTTGCTCGTTTTGGCGGCGGCGCCTATCATTTATGTAAATGGCGTAGGAATAGGTTCAATTATAGATTGTTTTTTTTTAATTTTTCATAAAATATTAGATATATCTGTATAAAATTAAACTATTATTTAATAACCGTACCCATGAGCAAGTGGATTGATAACAGTAAAATTTTTCAACCTTTTATGTTTACCAATTACCAAGGAGATATCGCATTCGGAGAGCATGTCAAGCAAAATGAGGACTAAATCAATGGCCGCCAATGGACGTAACACTATATTCTTTTTTGTGACTCACATCCAAGAGCCTCGCTTTTCACCATTGTTTTAAGATAAAAAGATCGTCGTTTTCATTAAAAAATAACACAAAAAATGAAAATCAAAATAAGTTGTAAACACCAAGGTGAGCACGAAACTAACGGCGGCCGACAAAAAATTGGCTTCACTTTCGTTTCACGGCGGCTTTACAGAGCAGCATCTTCTCGAGCATCTCCTGTCGGGTACGCACGACTTTTCCCTACTCTAAGAAAACGACAATTAAGATTGAGCAGGACGTCAGTGAATTTTTGAATTTAATTAATGCAAAGATTGGTGATCTGTGTACAATTGCAAATATTGTTTTAGTAGAACTGTAAAAATGGCAAGAAAAGGTGGCGAACTCGAGTTTTTACTCGACGTATTGACCTGATATCGAAGACAATCTGCGTTATGGCAAATAAAATCGAAACCCTATAGTGTGTGACCAGTCTCAAAATTAATATTATTGACAATAAATATTGATTTATATTTATCGCCTGTCTAGGGGGACTCATCAGGGGGTAAATACTGATAATTTTCTTCCTAATCCTAATAATGAATGACCTACTAAAAAATATGGCATACGAAGCTTACGATCCGTAAAATCACTTCCATTAATAAAATCCCAGACAAGTGGCGGATGAGGTGTAACAATCCGACTGTTTAAAAAAGGCGATAAAAAATATCCAACTAACTACAGATGCATTCCTTAATAGATAAATGGTGCTTTTAAACTTTAAATAAAATTATAACGGAAGTAACTAACAGCTTGATCACGCTTTCAAATGAACAACAGGGGTTCAAAATAGGAAGATCATATCCTGATGCAGAAGTTTTCATTAAAAGATAATAGAAAAATCTATCGAAAATACAAAGTTCTATATTTCCTTGATGACAGACAAATCCATTACAACCGGAAAACATATTATGAGGCAAACCAAATTTAAGCTAGATTCAATAATAAAATCACCGACCAATATCAGTCGGAAATGTATTAAACAAGGAGACTCTCTAAGTTCACATTGTTTCAATAATATCAAGAGTCTAAAAAATGTACATAAACTGAACAGGAATATGGAGATTAAGATTTTAGGCTACAACGATGATGCAGTTCTAGTTACAGACAACAAAGCCGAACTACAGACAAATAATAATATATGGTCATATCACCACCTAAAACTGAATGTATAAAAACGTCGAGGACAATTACACGATGCAAGCTTATTGTAGATGGAAAAATTATTGAACAAGAAAGGAAATTTAGATACCTTGCTATACCAAAAAGTATCCGGATATGGTGTAAACCAATAGAATACAGCCTTAATGAACCAATTTAACGTAACAAATATATCAGAACAGAAATAAAATTCAAAATATACTAGACCGAATGAAATCAACACAATAGCCGTCAAAGACAGGAACTCTTATTTTTGTCCAATCTTCCAACTTCCAATATAAAGAAAAGTAAAAGTGAAAAAAAATCTCTTTAATTAATGTAGTTTTCTTCAAATACGTCATTCTTGTAAAAAAGATCATTATGTCATCATCCCAAGCACACAAAAAACAGAATCATATAAACTATGAACCATAGAATATAATAATATTATAAAGCTTCACGAATGAAATTTTTGTTCATGGATCATTCAATGGAATCAAGTCACTGCCTCTGGAAGAGTCCGAATGGACGTATTGGTAGAACGGTCAACTTGTTACCCGACAGACCGACCCGGATTCAAATCTAGCGCGTAGTTTTTTTAATCTTTAATACACCTTTTTATGTAGAAACTATAATATTTTTAAGAGAAACAAGTGAAATTTTTGAAAAAAAATTGTTTTTATTAGGCATTTAAGATTTGAACCGTACCGATGAGTACTATTGCTATCTCTCATTTTCTCGATTTGAAACTTATGTAGGTATATCTGATTGCCAGCAACAGCAGTTCCAGAACAAATTACTGTTTGTCTACCACAACACAAAATTAAATTAGCGCGACATAACCATAGAGTAATATATACGACGATCTGCCAGAGAGTACCTATATTACCAGAGAACATATATATACGCTCCATGCTCGTGCGTAATTCCAGTGACGGATCCCATTGTCCGACATTGTCGTTCCATGTCGAAAATATAGTTTTGATCTTACTTGAATACTTGAATGAGATAATACGATTTCGAAATTTCAAGTCTCTAGACCGTATGGGGCATAAGAAATCGCTGCGGAGTCCATCTATACAAGAACCGAAAGTAATAAAAACTATTTAAAAATATAATAATATTAGAACGAAAATAAATGATGCCTGTTCGCTTATTTAAGTGAGTTTATCCATTTATAAAGTCCTTATATTTAAAAATCTTTACCCTAATATAAATGCAGGAGACCCCCGGAGTATGAGTTTAATTCTTTCTTTCCACATATTTCATACATTTTTATTTCAATTGATGGCTTTTCTCGTTACCTAACGCATTGTGATCTAAAATTATGAAATCAACTAATGCCTTAGTGATTGTTCTTAAGGTATTTCTTAATTGCAGTTTCAAGTGTTATACAGGGGTCCAATTTTCAACCTTGTTCGAATTTATTCGTGCACTAATGTTTTCGGATAGTAATTTTCGTGTACGAAACGAGATTGGTATTTTTTAACCCCACACGAAATGAGATTCGCGTTAGAATTAGTTTTGATGTGACAACGTTGTGAAATCGCATGAAAAGGCAGTAGTCAGTCATTAGACTAAGCACGGAATAATTATTATATTTGAATTTAATTCATTATATTAGTCTATGAATTTAATAAACCAGGATACTGTTTTATTTGTGCGTTTTTCTGACTTTCCCCATTTTAGTTACTTCCCTCAGTACAATTCTGATTCAAACAACGTAAATAAAGATTATTAAATTGAGGATTACATAATATTTATGCTCTGATGCTAAGGGCTTTGTAAGTCTATACAGTTTTAAAAAGTGATTGTCATTATAACTCTCAAATGGGTCTACAAGGAGTGAACTCGTCTTACGTGGCTCATTTGCCAAAATTTATGCCTCTTTCATATAGTTTAAATCGTTAAATTGCACAAAATCTTTCATGCTCGCCATTTTTTACTTCTTTCGTACACGAAATTCACTTTTCGCCTACTAATACTCATCCGAAGCATATTGAACGAAATATTTCGGGCACAAAACTTATTCTCACGCTCGAAAATACAATCATGAAAGTTTCACATGAAAATTGAGAACTATTCGTCCACGAATGAATTCGAACAAGTTTGAAAATCGGACCCCTGTTCTTCTGTGGGTACATAAGGATATAAGTACATGACACATTTTTCACATTATTTTACAGGCTTTTCAGCCTGCTCTTCTACTTAACACAAGCGTTTAGAACCCATTTTTTATAGGTAGCTAGTAGCTATTGATCATCGAATGTAATGTCTTATTTCAATTTCAATCTAATGACCTAGCTATATTCTATTCCTAATATATCAAATTATCTTTTGTCTGGCCTAGGTAGATAAATCATTATTATCTATATTTTTCGAGGCCGTGAAATT
Organism: Crioceris asparagi; assembly: GCA_958507055.1. Taxonomy (NCBI): domain Eukaryota; kingdom Metazoa; phylum Arthropoda; class Insecta; order Coleoptera; family Chrysomelidae; genus Crioceris; species Crioceris asparagi. The sequence continues at coordinate 70,024,120 of OY293829.1, read as the reverse complement.
ATTTCGTCTACAACCAATTCAGTCATCCAGAATTCATCAATGGAAAATACCTAATCATAAAAGCTAATTTCAGTATTTCCTGCAATTAACAAATTATGTCCAGTATCTCTGCAATAATATCTGATAACATTGTAATGGGAACATATCAACTATATCTAGTATATTTATTGAATTGAGTACATAATAATTTGATTAGCTGAAAAGATTTTCAATATACTGATAAGTCTGTGGGGCGCAAGATGGAGATAAAATGTTTGGAGAATGCAGAATGCAGTATTGCCAGAGTGGCAAAACCAAAAGTCGTTAGAATCTGGAGCAGTCTGTATAAGTGATACATACATGTACACTTGCAGAAAATTCCGCCCTATGCCGCTAGATGTCTGGTCTCTGTTTGTAATACTCTACCATTGGAGCGATCCGATGTTAGGGACTAGCACAGGTCAAAATGAAAAAGAAAATCAGAGCGGATTCAAGTCTTACAAGCCATCAATGGGCAAGGCAGGGTAAGTCTCAATGGTTGGTGAGTTTTAGTCAGTAAGAATCTGACCGTCCCCTCATGTGCGGGGTCATGAGGGACTCTCCTGGTTGGACCAGGCGGATGTGGCGGACCTTAACGGGTTAACTCAAAATTGATTTGAGATTTTCACCTCTTTCCACGTAAAAAGATGATTTGTCAAATATGGCCTGTCTCTCTACGTCATGCTGACGAGAGGCAACTGAGAGATTGATTCATTCTAGTTTTAAGGGTAAGTATTTGCTCTGGCTGTTGGATTCAACATTATTAGTTTTCGTACACTTAGAAGATTAGCTTTACCAGATGGAGGTAAAACATGGATAAAGAATAGGTACCTACATCAATAGATATTGAAAAAACTCTTCTGGCAAATTGACATCAAATTTATCGCTAATGGCAACACTGTGTTGAGTGCACCGTCGTTGTACGCTCATTGTTGAACAGAGTGAGATTTTACTCTAACCTTCTATGTTTGACCAATTACATCTGCTGGGAATCTGGGAAGCAAAGGAAGACTAGCTGTCCATAATTATGGGGTTTATGATCTTCACTAATTTTGTCAGCATGAATAAAATACAATAAAATTAAATCGAGTCCTTGATTGTTCTTATTAAACCTTTCGACACGAACTAACTTATGAATAAATATTTTTTTTAAAAAAAATGAACCGGTTTTATCAGATACTTGGTGCACTAAAAATATTTTTTACAAAAAATTGGACCGACTTTATTAGTTGGTGCATTGAAAAATATAAAATAATATGAATTCTATTGGTGCTGTTACTTTGGAAGTTGTGCAGTTGCATTAATAACTTTTGGCACCAACTTCACAAGTACCAGCACCAATAGAATATTATTAATTTTATTTTATATTTTTCAGTGCACCTACTAATAGCGTCTGTCCAATTTTTTTTATATTTATTTCACACTGTTGAGTGTAACATTAGTCCCGAAAATCGTTGAACGTTCACTAATGCCAATGAAGATAGTACTTATCCTATTACCAACGTATATTCTATGCTTGTAGTTGTTATTATTGAGATCTCAAAACATCGCTGCGGAATTACGCGTAAGTATTCAGGATATTATCATTTTAACACCGATTTAACTCGAAAACCGTAACTCTAAGTAAAAAATGTTCATTATAAATGTTGCAAACAAAAAATTATGTCTTGCATGTAGTACCCACAGATTTTCAATTTTCCAAAGAAATCGCCCTCTCCACATAGGAAAAATACATATATTTGAGAATTTAACATGCCTCTATGTCGAAAACGGTAACTCTTAAATTTTTTTTAATTTAAACGTTTCCGGATATTGTCCTATCTTTAATTATACTACTTCAGACTTTCGATTTTCGAGGAAATTTGCACTCTCCACCCCTTCGGCGGTAGTTTTCGGAGAGAAGGGGATTTCGGATTGCGTTTATATGAATGTAGGACCATTTCTCAAGCCTCCTCTTTCAAATGAATCAAAAATCATCAAAATCGGAGCTCGTTTTCGAAAAAAAAAATACCTCCTTTGGGGGAAATTTTTGAGGGGAAGGTTAGTCCTCTATTAAATGAAAAAAGAATCATGAAAATCGGAGTACGTTTACTACTTATAAGGCGCGACCAACCTTTAAAAAAATTGTAGGTATATCTGCCCCCTCCATTTGGTTCGTCGGTCAAAAATCAAAAAACAATATAAAATTATTCATCTTCATATGTGATTTTTCATGATTTCGGTCTCAAATAATTCTGAAATCAATAAAAATAGTTCACTTTTGTGCAAAAATAATTAACTAGTTTAAAGTACTTGTGAAAAATAGAGCATCAAAGTTTAAAAATAAATAACAATAATTGTTAAAATTAAAGTTCTTGTTATAACTACGTATCTAATTCATTTTTGGTGGGCTTATGTTTTCACTTGGTTGCCAAAGTTTGTTAATAAAATTTCCTTCTCCATAGGATAAGTCATGTCCGGTTGCTAGAGCTCGATTCGCCACTTAATGCATCAATTTAACTATTTGTCAAGTTGGTAACGATGCTTTACCAACTCTGGAGGACTTAATTACGTGCCCCTCAAAGCTCGGAGGCGGTACAAGAAATTAGTATTAAGAATGCGGCCAAGTGTGATTCGAAGTCACACACGAGTCCCGTTCTAACCAATTTGGTACGAAACCCTAAAAAGTATCTATGAATATTATGAACTTCAAAAATCGAAAATCTGCGACGGCAGAATTAAAGATAGGACAATATCCGGAAATGTTTGAAATTAACATTTTTTCAAAAGAGACGGTTTTCGAGTTACAGCGATGTTAAAATCTCAAAGATTTTTATTTTCGCTATGTGGATGGGGCAATTTCGTTCGAAAATTGAAAATCTGAGGCAACCAGATTATTTGTAGCAACATATAAATTGTACATTTTTTAAAAGAAGAAGAAGTTTCCGAGTTACAGCAGTGGTAAATATGTGTAGGTATTTCCGCCGCGATGTTTTGAGATCACTGAATCATAACAAGTACAAGCAAAGAATATATATACAAGGCTAATAGGATAAGTACTATCTTTTTTGATCTTAGTGAATGTTCAACAATTTTCATGACTAATGTTACACTCAAAAGTGTAGAATAAATATTTTTTACAATGAAAAATATAAAATAATATTAATTCTATAATAACGTCGGTCCAATCTTTTGTAATAATATTTATTGTTATATTATTTATTGCCCATGTTGTCTTGATGCCTTGTTGGTGCTAGTTTCTTACCTTCCTTATTACCTTTAAAGCTTTGTTTCATATTTCCTGTATCTCCAAATGGGAGAAAAAAATATCATCTAGGTACATGAGTGACAATCATTTTCCATCCCAAAATTGATAGACAAAACACATAAAATAATAGTTTGAGTGCGAGTCGAGTCCACGTGAGACCATTGAAAACTGCCTCAAAAGGGGAAGTATTTTTTGATAAATTGAAAATCATTTGAGAATATAAATCTGTCTAATTATACCTATGTATAGGTATCTAAGGCTTTAAAAAAATAGTTTTTATTTTGTCACATAGATAACAAAGTAGGCTATCGGGAAAGTATTATGATTTGTTTAATATCTACTTGAGTTGGTATGATTTTGCATAATAAAAGAAACAATGTTTAAATTATTAGAATTATGAGAAAACATGGACGGAAAATTTTTACTTTCAAGATTTATTAATTTCACAATTAAAGATTTTTTTTTCCAACGCAAGCAATTGAAATAAACATCACATGAATTTGTAAATATGTAGGTAATTAAAACATTCCATAATATAGCTACAATATGTCGTTCTGATTATTGGTTTTGATAGATGGAATTGACGAGGTAAATTTCCGTTGCGGTTTTCAAATAATTAATATTGTCACCGTAAGCATAATTTTATTATAACATACAATAAATACTTTTTGTTGAATTAAAGCAATTTATTAGCACAAGGACTAAGGAAAAGTGATGAATTTTAAGGAACTAAAAGTGGCTGCTCTAGACGTGAAATCGACGAAATAGGAGGAGAACCTTTTGAGAATAAATTTGCAATACAGAAGCAGTTCCGAGAATTGATGGAGCAGAATGGTGAGGACATGCGTTTGAGTTAGAGGGAGATCCAATCTTTGAGAAGATAGCAGAAATTAAAGCGGAGCTGAAAAGTATCGAGCCCTGGAATGGGAAATGGAAGAAAATTATTAAAATCTAGAAACGAGGATGAAAATTCATGAGCTCTGGAAGTGAAAATAGCAGGGATGAAAAAACTCTCGCATCTTCAAAAAAGATAGAGATGGCAGAAATTAAATTGGAAATGGCAAATTCTCAGGACTTGGAGAAAATCCCAAATACCTGAAGGAGCAATTTAAAGGTGAGATGCACGAGCTTGAAAAACACCTCCAATAGCTGCAGTCTGAAGTAGACCAGTTGAGGAATATGATGCAAGCTCCACAAACTTCAGAGCCCACCATTCCTAGGCCAGTTCAGGAAGTCATGGTTGAAACGAACTACCGAAAGGATTTCGAATGAAGTGCCCTGAGTTCGATTGTCAGTCCTCATGAGCCAATTACCAACTACCTACAGATTGAAGCTGCTGCAATGGTGAATGGATGGTCCAACGAAGACAAGGCAACAGCCCGCTGACATACGAACGAACGGACGGACTTCGATTTTGTTTTTGTAGTGATAACAGAAATTTACACCCCCTGAAAATTCCAGCTACCTATTACATTTCATAAAATCGAGCTCGCTGTCAATCTAATGAACGGACATCGGAGTCTTAGTAATATGCTACGTTTTCACTAATATGTTAAAAAATAGATATGACAGCATATACAGTGACCAATTATGACAGGTAAATCAATTTTAAGACTTGACAACATTCAATCGTTTCAGTATTATCAAATTCATCAATTCATCTGATTTATCTGTGATATAGGTAAATTAACTGTTTTTGGATACATTTTATAAAATTGTAAAAAGGGTTACCTGTTTTTCGTAGCGGAAAATCATTGTTTGCTGTGGAGGAATCAGATCCTGTATCCATGCCCTCAGACCTAGAATAAGAAAAAATAATTATATTATTGAGATTATAGCTAAAGTAAATCAATCATTATAATGTATTCCAAAGAAGGATAGGACCAATTGTTTCTAAATAAAGTAATATTTAAATGGAATTAGCGTGATATGAGATTAAAGGAAAATCAGATTCTCCTGAACTAAGAGAGTGATTTAGATAATATTTCGAGCTCAGCAGGCTTAAGGTAACTTGTATATTTCTGAAAACTTATTGTAATTTTAAAACTCCTATATATTGTATTTCTATCTACACTGAAAGTAAAATTTTATTTGAAAACATATACATATTTGAATTACTCGCTGTCACTAAATTTGAACTTTTCCGTTTGGTATTTTTGGAGAAAATTTGTTATGTCAGATGGACAGACAGACGCAAGAGAGAGGGTTTTTGTATAAAAACAAAAATTTCGTACATTAAAATATTTTCAAAAATATAATGGGCTCTTTTCCTGGAAACTTTTAATCTCATTATCAGGAAAAATAAATAATTGCAATATTTATGAGATATTTTAGATAGATAGACTCCGCTGTGAGTTTTTCACAAGGTCCACACAAAAAAATGAAACAAATAACCTTAAAAAAGTCTGAAATATGTGTATTTCCGCAGCGATGTTTTGAGATCTCTGAATAGTAACAAGTACTATCTTCTCTGGTATTAGTGAACATTCAACGACTAACATGACTAATGTTACACTCAACAGTTTGAAATAAATATTTTTTAACGAAAGTTGGAGTTGGTACCCTGAAAAATACAAAGTAATATTACTTCTATTGTTGCTGGTACTTTTGAACTTGGTGCCAAATCTATTGCACAACTTCAAACGTACCCAATGTACCAGCACCAATAGAAGGGTCCGTCAAGCCACACCCCCGATAAAACGAATATGATTTTTTTTATTGCAAAATTATGTGCAAATTACGGCCACAAAAAAAATTGTACACAATTTCTTGACCATTTTTTCGTTTTTTGACGTCAAGCCACACCCCCTTTAATAAATAAAAAAAGAAGGTGTATGCTTAGAGTAGCATAGTTGCTCAGTAGGTCATTGGAGAGCACATAATTTGCACATAATTATGGTGTAATCGATTTTCAAATTTCGGCAACAGAAACAGGTGCGGGGGTGCAGCTTGACGTCAAGCTGCACCCCCTTTTTCAAAGTACGAAAAAATGGTCAAGGAATTGTGCACAAAATTATTTTTTGTGGCCTTAATTTGCACATAATAAAAAGATTATATTCGTTTTATCGGGGGTGTGGCTTGACGGACCCCCAATAGAAGTAATATCAGTTTTTATTTTTCAGTGCACCAACTAATAAAGTCGGTCCAATTTCTGTTAACAAATATTTTTCTATTTATAATTTCTGTAATAACAGATACATCCACGACCAAGAAGAAACAGAGAGAGGATGTAAACAATTAATTAGCTTGACATCATCCCTGCTTCGGCCACTCCCCATTTTCCTCCATCCCAATGAAAATTTAGTTATTTTTGAATTCTGTAAGAAAGTTATTGTCATATAAACGTGGGTTATAGGGGTAAGAGAGAACATAATACCTAAGTATTGTTATTTAATTCAAGCTATTTTCATATAGTTTGCGTTTTTAAATCGTAGACTTGAAAAAAAAATATACATATCTGTTAATTATTTCGAGGAATAGATCTCAATTAAAGATAATAAATAATATTTGATTATATTTAAAATAATCAAAAACCACAAATAAAAACTAAAAGAACGGGACTCCACTGGCGTCATATTTCCCACGCTAAGAAAAACAGTGGCGTGGAGGCGGGGTTAGCGTAAACAGTTGTATCTCCCTTTCTGACCGCTTCCACAGCTCACCTCCCCTGGCCTAAATGCATGTTGTCAACCAAACAAAACGTATTTTATCAATGAAGTGTTTCGTCTATCTGTGGTAATAGGTCATTGTCTATGACGCGTTGCGGGCAAGAAAAAGTTCGGACATTGACCGAATCCGGCGCTTGAGTGGAGCATGCAATCTAGTCCATTGCAATACAAATTCCTTTGTAATTTTCAGTACACCATTTTAATTATTAAATTATGTAAAACAATACTCAACACTATGTCGCGATGACGTTACTGATTTTCAATGAAAGTGGATAAAATAAAACTCTTCCATTTGTAGGGTAAATAATTACATATGAAAAGTAAAAGATGATAAGAAACGTTTCCAGAAGCAAGTTCGAAGGAAGCAGCAAATATTAGATTAGGTACTGTATGAAAAATAATTTATAATTTGTAAGCTCTCAACGAGGCTCTCAACCTCTTTCTCATTGGTCTTGTAACATATAGATGGAATGAAAGCTTCGGTTCACATGTAGGTATAATAATTTATTTACATCAAAAACAACAAATAATACTTGTGTGGATGTCAACAGAGATATATATTATCATTAATTATTAACATTGTCAATGTAAATGTGTAAAAGAATTCCGAATCAAGATTATTGACAATTTATATTCATTAAAGGATCTTCTCAGAAATCTATGAATCATATGTAAACATATATTTACACTTATCAACTTGTATTTTGTTGACAAACTTTTTATCATCACCGATATCTCAATACGAAAGAACAAATAGGTATATAGAAGCCGCCATGCCACCACGTGTTTCCAAGTTTCATATAAATTTTTGTTGCTTGAATGATGGAAATCAATTCCATCCAAGGTCAATTGTAACGCCTATCATACAACAGATGAGATTATATTGTCGAGTAATAATCTGTTTTGTCCATTTGATTTGTCCAATATCATCACACAAAAGAATCAGAAATATCCATCATGTGAAGTAGTAGCAAGTTCTAAAATAAGCTGTTTGATGTAAACGATTTCGCTACTTTTCTATCTATCAAATCAAGGAAATATATTTATATGTAATGTGATAGAACCCATGTAAATAATGATATATATTTACATTTCTAGTGAGTGGAAAAATAAATATTTTTACAAAAATTGGGCCGACTTTATTTGTTGGTGCAGTGAAAAATACAAAATAATATTAATTCTAGTGGTACTGGTAATTTTGAAGTTGTGCAATTATTGTAGTTAAATAGAAGACTCTTGGCACCAACTTCACAAGTACCTATTAGCACCAATAGAATTAATATTATTTTGTATTTTTCAGTGCTCTAACAAATAAAGTCCAATTTTTGGTACAAAATATCTATTTCACACTTTTGAGTCATGAAAATCGTTCAAGGTTCACTAATACCAAAAAAGATACTACTTACCCTATTACCCACGCATATTCTTTGTCAGTACTTGTTATTATTCAGAGATCTCAAAACATCACGGCGGAAATACGCATATTTCAGATTTTACCATTTTTTTGCTCTAACTCGAAAAGCGTAACTCTATGGAAAACATGTTCAATTTAAATGTTGCTACAAATAATCTGATCTTTAATTTGACCGTCTCAGATTTTCAATTTTCGAAATACATACCCCCCTCCACATAGCAGAAATACACATATTTCAGATTTGAACATTGCTAATTGCTATAACTCGAAATCCGTTACTCTTTTGAAAAAATATTCCATTTAAACGATTCCGGATATTGTTTTATCTTTAATTCTGCCATCTCAGATTTTAGATGGTCGAGAGAAATTGGCCACTTTTGGAGGGAACGAGATTTCTTATTGGAGTTTTTATGAATATGGGAACATTTCTCAAGTCTCCTCTTTAATAAGCATTCAGTCGAATTGTATACGTTATACGTCCGCCGTTTGGGTTCGTCGGTCAAAAATACCAGCAATATTTATATATCCGTTGTGTGTCAGAATATTCTGTCCAATTCGCTGATATAATTACTATATTTATTGTAGATATTCTTGATGCAAATAAATTATTATTATTATTAAAAAATAGATTTCCAAATTTGAGGAAAGCAAACGTTGCACAAAATGTATATCCAACGCTCCGTCCTTGAAAATCAAACTTTTCTTTCAAACAATAGTTCATATTATGAAGTAAAATTTTTACTCCATTTGAAAAAGTACTAGAAATATTAAGCTGTAGAGTTCCTTTAATAGGAGCAAAAAATCTTCTATTTTGCTATAGAATTATATCCGGTGCTAATTTAGGCGATTCCATTATTGTCATAGGAGTTTAGAAACGAAATACATAACCACAGAGATAATACAATAGTGTATGTATATGCCTGAATGGAACTGTAAGTGGAAATGTAGAAGCTAGTAGAGTTGATGATCGAGGGGGCGTTCATTCATTGTTTAATAACAACCGCGTATCATTCTAATGAAAAATAATAGAGCACTCCAATTAGTCCTCCCATTCTTTTCGAAGATACTTTTTTCGCATGACATTCCTACTCTATTGTGTATTAACTCTATGTATATTGCGATCGATAATGTGCATATTAATGTTGAACTTAAGAGATAAAGGCAATGTATTTATCTAACATTGGAAGGGTTCAGAGGTTACATGACCATAGTTGTTTTAAACTTTAAAATTTGAAGTTGTGCAGTTGTGGTTAGATTGAAAACTTTTGGCCCCAACTTCAAAAGTACCGCCGGACCAATAGAATTAATATTCTCTTTAAATATTTATCTCACACTTTTGAATATAATTAGTCATCAAAATCATTGAAAGTTCACCAGAGAAGAATACGTTGCTTGTTGCTTATACTTATTCAGAGCTTTCAAAACATCGCGGAAATATACATATTTCAGACATTACTACTGACGTAACTTGGAAACCATAATTTTTTTTAAACGCCCAATTTATTCGTTGCCGGATATGATCTCTTCATTAATTTTATAATAAAAAAATATGCAAACAGTCGAATTGTATACCTCCTCCGTTTGGTTCGTCGGTCAAAAATAGATAAAAATATTATTTTCAGAATTAGATTTTGAATAGTTCTCATAAGAAGTCAATTAATAAATACAGACACAGTGAACGGAATACAAGAAAAGGAAGAAGTATTCTTTGATAAAGTTTCTGCATCTTAAGACTTAAGATGGTTTCTTTATACATCACTCCTTTCATTCTTTAGATGTTGGTCTTGAACACACTGTATAATAGTTGCAACAGGTAGAAATAGATTAATGATTAAAAAGAGTGGATCTTTAATTTGGCCAACAATGTAGAATACAACACAAGCTTTTAAATTTGACTCCAAACAGAAACCATAATATACAGAAATGAATGACAAACAACAATCTAAATTGTAGAATGTTTATTAACAACACACAATAAAAGCCTTCAACGATGAATCATTTTCATCATTAGAATAATAATGAAATAAAAGCGAGTATCTGCCCACAAGTTTTTGGTTGTAGAAAGAAATGAGGTTTCTAAAAATAGAAGTATTATCAAAATAAACGGTCTCAGTATGGTTTGTATGTGTGGATGTTAAATGGGAACATAATTATTATATTATAACGAATAAACACGAATCATAAAAGAGTGTTGCACAAAAATGGTAATAAAATAATGAGGCATTTATAAGCATTGAAACATTTAAAAGTTAATTTTTAAAATAAAAAAAAATTATTGCACCGAGAACAAAATGTATGTAGCGTATACACTTGGAAATAATTGAGGGAAGAGAAATAATTTCTGATAAATAATATTTGTTACTTTATAAAATTACTGCACCACCAACTGAGCTTCACAATCCGAAACATGTTTGGACAGTAAAATTAGTATAATGATATATAACACTGTTACATTTAATGAAATAAATATTTTTTACAAAAAATTGGACCGACTTTTATCAGTTGTTGCACTGAAAAATACAAAATAATATTAATTCTATTGGTGCTGGTAATTTTGAAGTTGTGCCGTTGTAGTCACCAACTCCAAAAGAACCAGCACCAGTAGAATTAATATTATTTTGTATTTTTCAGTGCAACAACTGATAAAGTCGGTCCATTTTTCTGTAAAAAATATTTATTTCACATTTTTGAGTGTAACATTAGTCATGAAAATTGTTGAACGTTCACTAATACCCAAAAAGTTATAGGTACGTTTAGCTTGTACTAGCGAAAATACGCATATCACATCATATTTCAGACTTTACCATTGCGAAACTCGGAACTCTTTTGAAAAATGTTCTATTTAAATGTTTCCGGATATGGTCCCCTTTCTAATTTTCAAATTTCGAATTTTTGATTTTCACAAAAATTTGCCCCTTCCACATAGCTGAAACACATATTTCAGACTGTAGGGCGGAAACGTATGATTATTTTTTAAAATGCCCAATTTAAACATTTCCGGATATGAGATTTTCGTTAATTCTGTCGTCTCGGATTTTCAATTTTCGAGAAAAATTGCCCCCTCCACCCCCTTCGGGGGCGGTTTTTAGAGGGTAGGAGATTTTGGATTTGATTTTTCTCAATATGGGACCATTTCTCAATTCTCCTCTTTCAAATGAAACAAAAATCGTCTAAATCGGAGTTCGTTAACTATGCAAAACGCGCGAACAGCCACAAAAAATAAAAAATAAAAAAGCAATCTTACAACCGAATTGTATACCTTCTCGTTTTTTTTGAAGTCAGTCGAAAAGCGGTCAAGTGCGAGTAAAACTTGCACACGAAGTGTTTCGTACCATTATTGAAGGAAATACGACCCGCTCACATACGGATGGATGTAGTATTTGTTATTATAGAGAAAATAGAAATACACGTTCTGAGAAAATTCCAAATGTCTACCTATTAAGTTTCATAAGATACAGACAGACGGACGGACTTAGTATTTTGCTGTTGTAGTGGCAACAGAAATACACATTCTTCAAAAATTCCGGCTTTCTAGCTATTGCGGTTCGTGAGATACAGTCCGCAGATAGACGGGCGGATGGCAGAGGCTTAGAACTTAATAAGGTTCTGGGTGGTTACTCCTGAAACTCGATTCGATTCTCTACTCTATTCTCTATTCGACTTAGAACTCGATCCACCAAAATACCAAAACTTTCACTCGATCGAGAACACAATTGAGTTATGTGAAATTCGAGTTCTCTGAAATAAATCGTCAAGTGTCACGTCATATACTTCAGGCGCAGTGACAGTGAGTGATTGAATACTTTTAATAAAAATCAAAATATTCAAGGTCTTCATTAGTAAGCGGTTTACAGAAAAGTTTTAATTAATCCTAATATTTTTGAGAAAACATGAGTAAGTGCCTACAATTTTTACTCGAAGTATTTTTTGAAATTAATGAATATAGTGTTGCCTGCATTTGAATTTGTGAATAATTAATATTATAATACATATTTTTAGTGCTTCTAAAACCTCTTATCAGTACAACACACAGATGCAAATATAATTGAAATTCTAAAGATTCAAAGATCTTGAAATTGTTCAAGGCATTTGCAGTCGATTGAAACTGAAATGGCTCGAAATAACAATTTTATTGAATTCCTTGGAAGGCACAACAGAAGTCGTAAATTAATGAGCTAAAAAGGTAAGAAAACCACAGTAAAGTTTTGGATTTTATATATATTATTTCTTAAAATGTATACCTTTTCAGATTTGGACTGATAAGAAATACTCACTCTGAAAATGGTGAGCATGAGCAAGCTATGAATCGCGGTTGTTAAATTAAAATTATTGTACTTGATAACATAGTTGAGGTAATGAGAAGGAAATTCACCTTGCATTTAGGTGAAATATGATTTCGTCTGTTAAACATGGATAATTTCTCTACAGTTCTTCAGAATCCATATCTATAATCGTTATAATATCCATATCTCTTAATATAATAACCAATTATTCAATGAATCTCTTCTCGCACACTTGTACACACGATTGTCTTCATGTGATTTCAATTTACAACAACGCAAAATGAGCCATAATAAAGGTGAATATTAACAAATAATACTTCTCATTATATTATATTGTTATCATTTAGGTTAGAGGTTAGAAGTAACAAGTAACTGACACAAAGTTATAGAATGGGAATCCGAGAATATGCACCGCATCTCGATCCTACTTAGTTCCTATTCGATCCACCATCGTGATAGGTAGCGATCGAATTCGATTGATTCAGTGCTCGACCCAGTCGGAAGTAAGCCCCCTGTTTTCACCAATTTGGACAAATTTTCAAAAACTAGATTTTTAGTCTTGAATCAAGAAATAGATCCAATTTCTGTGATCTCATTTGATTGCGTGGAAAGGATAGGCAGATTATGCGCCTGTAAAGTATTCTTAGATTTGGTACATATTGTAAGCAAAGCCATATTAATTTTATCGGTTATCTCAGAAGATGTGATGGTCAGTAAAAATTGTGAAAATGCCTAGGTACATCTATAATCTTTACCTACTGTTACTTATTCGTTTAAAATATTCCTGGTACACTAAACTTTCATCTTTCATATTTTTGCAACCCGTATTAGCAAAAAGCGTATTTTTTATTCGAAGAAGAAGGATCCTTGTATATATAGACAACTGCCGATGCAACTCATTCGCAGATTCTCGGAGACTGAATTAACTTTTTCTCATTGAAACTTATAATATCTCGCTCAAACCTACTGAATTTCATAATTTGATCATCTGAGAATTGATGGTGACTTTCCAATAATCGAATATAAAAAAAATCGTCTGAATTTATAACGCAGCGCAATGACAAATAATAATTCTATTTTCCGTACGAAATTGATATCTGCAGTATTTCTTGCCACAAGATATATGGCTATTAGTATCCAGCCCTTGAGTAGAGTGCTTATTCTAGCAAAATATTTTCAATATGGACGATCCCATACTACATCTTCACTCATCAAATCATCAATTTTGACTTTATTGAAACCACAACATCGTAGACGAGTTATAAAGAAATAAAAAAACAACCAATACCAGCCACAAAAATAGATGTTTTAGTTTTATATATACATACCAACATGGATGAGTCTAAATATATAATGTTATTTTTAACCCGAGTTTATTTCAAACGTTTTTATTTTAATGCGAGATATTTTTGTTATTTGGCAAATATCACGTCGCTTCTATGATTGACTAATGGCGAATAATTTGTGGCCAATCTTAAATTATAATATGATATCGCATAGATTATAATAACTCTCATCAGCTATTAATAAACATGCTAATTATTTATTTTTTATATCAGAGAAATTAAAATTGATAATTTAATAAGGTTACAACTATTTTCAAAGCAACCAAACATTAGTCGTAGAAAAACAAGTTTTATCAAAAACAGAAATAGAACATAATCAATGGATGGATAAAAAGCATTTTATTTTAATTAGTTTAAAAGATTTATCAAAATACATTTTGGTATGTCCATAGATTTTTCAATAACATTCACAGAGACAAGAAAGAGAAAAAAAATATAAACAAGAACTTGGTGCATTGAAAAATACAAAATGGTGCCCACTTTTATTCATAGATTCTAAAGCATCGCAGAAATACACATACTTCAGACTTTACCACTTCTGTAAATCAAAAGCCGTATTTAAAAAATGTCTAATTTAAATGATGCTACATACTATAGTCTCTTCTTTCCATTGGCTGTCTCATATTTTCGATTTTCGAAGAAAACCCCTCCACATAGCGGAAACACATATTTCACTTTACCACTCCTGTAACTAGTTTCTCCTTTAATTTTGTCATTTCAAATTTCCGATTTTTGAAAAAAATGTCGCTCGATTATACTCACTACCGAAATTTTCGTATCAGGGGCTATAAGTAAAATCGATTATTTAGGAGTTAAATCAAAAAATATAAAATTCGATTTTTCTACTAGCTCTTCACACTTCATTCGATTATTGGAAATTTTCTTAGTTATCATCAATTCTCAGATTAGCTAATTATCAAATTCAAAAGGCTTGAGTAAGACGTGATGCATTTCAATGAGAAAAAGTTTATAAATAATAAAAAAAACAAATATGTAGTAGTTAGTATCTTTGGAAAATTGAACATTTTGAAATTAATACAGAATATACAAATATAGGCCTTTACTCAAATTCCACGAGAACCCAAATCGCACTAGACCGTTATCTTATATCAGACGAATCCTTCTTGCAATAAAAATGTTTCAACTTTATTCATTCCAAATAATGCAAAAATAGTTTTCTAGATTGTTCTTAACTTCTAAAGCAGTAGAAGAAAATAATTTGACTTGACTTGACCAATTATTTTTAAACATAATAACACCTGACCTTACATGAAGGATATTTAAAAATAGTAATTTTCTGAGTCATATTTTAACATGAGGGGATTCCCATTGGTTATAATGCAGGTAAATAAAATATAAAAGTAAATATTGATTTAGATAATGATCAAGCTTTTTTTAAAAATAAGATTAGATTTTAAGAAAATACACTAAAAAAGCAGCTGAGTGTGTAGAAAGTATCTTTCCATATAAGCTGCATTTGAAATGACAGTTCCAATAACTACAGAGAAGTGAGTTAATTTCAAACCGATGTCATACATTTTTATCATATTCGATTTTATTAGATGATAATAGGAAATACAAAATGAACTAAAAAAAATTAGACACCCTATAATTAGTAACTTTCGTGGAAAAGTTGATTTATATTCAGTGATTTCAAAATAGGTACAACGACAAAAATCTTCCATTTTTCAAGTGCTGTCACCTAGAAACGCCCTTATTTTAAGATACATTCTAATATACAGGGTGTTTCATAATATATGCGCAGGAGGATGTGATAGCTCGTCCAAAACTATGCAAAAAGTTCTTATTAACTTACCCTAATGCACCATTTTCGAGATACAGAGTGTTGAAATTGAAAAATAAGTAGTCTTTAGTGAATATTTTCGGAACTGTTTATCGTAGAGAAAACAGGTTTTATAAGCATCTTCTACTCATAATAAGCTAAGTTTTGAGTCAGTTTTTTCAACATAAAAGTTGATTTTTCTCGAAAACGGTAGGATTAGAGCTCACGAGCAGGAGTACCTTTTTGTGTAGAACACATTGGCGGTTCAAAGGGGCGCCTCAAAACCGTACTTTTTCCATTAGCGTAGAAATTGGGGAGGAAAACAACCACTATTCCTTCAAAATATTCACCAATTATAACAACAACTAAATTTTTCTGGCTCAAAACTTATCTTATTTAAGTGGAAAATACTGTTTCAAGTTTGAGCTATCACATCCTCAAGTTCTGCGCCTACTTATATTATGAAACACGCTGTATAATATAATTTAAATTTTGTTGGAATAAATCTCTTCTTCGTTTTAGCAGATAAAAAATCCCCTTTAGGAGTTTCATAAGTTCAACAGAAAGAAGAATTACCAAATTTTGTGCACTTTTATTATGAAAATTTATAAAAAAATGTAGCAAAAGCTGAACCCTGAAGGTTCCGTACATTTATATTGTAGTCTAGCAAATGCCTGCTACTTCGCACTCCAAAATCAGCGGAATCCCCTTGAAATGACTGGTCAAAACATTATTCATGCCTTGCTATCAAATCCTTTTCCCCAATATATAGTTTTAATTTTATGTTATATCCCAAAAAATCTCAATAACGACACCCATATCGATTTTTAGATTTATTTACCCCCATTTCACCTTCTATCGAGAATATTTTAAGAAAATCATTTGAAGTTCATACCTACATAATGTTTACCCCTAATTTACCCCTTTAAATTTAGAAATGTATACTACAGTATTTAATTTTGTAAGAGGAATTGTATACAAGATTTGATTATTTTTTTACAATAATCTGTTACTTTTGACGTTGGTGGTCTTCTATCTACCTATAACTGCCCAAATTCAAAATTACTATACCTAACCAGTGAAATTATTATTAGATACTACTATATTTTTCAGTACACCAACCACCAACTAATAAATTGGTTTAATTATTACTACCTTAAAAGTACCTTCAGTCACATTTTGATAGGACTTACCAGAAAACGAAAATTTCATTTTGATAACAAAAAACAGATCAGTATAGTATATATAGTATATGTTATATAAAAAATTCAGATATATAAGGCACATATATCTTTCGAGTCGCAGGATTTTATAAATATATTTTGAATTTATGAATTTTCCAGAGATATACAAGATATAAAAGTCACATGAAAAAAGCGATCGTTACCAGAAATGATATAAAAATAAAACATGTCATAAAAAAATAATAAGACGCATGGTAACATAACCGAGTAAAATATAAGATCTTTTTAGCGATTTATAAACAATGAGAGAGGCGATTTCAACAATTGCAAATGCATATCTACATACAAGAGCAAAGAGCAATACAATTTATGTTGGCTATGAACTAATTAATAACTTCTTGATTTAACACGATGTGACTTTTTCAGCGAGGGAGTCTCTTTCACCGCTATTATCTTAATCTTCTGATCAACTCTTGTGGAATCTTGAATTTTTTATGGTATTTTTGGTTTCTTATTTGCATTGTTTCTTGTAATGTAGGTATATCGAGGTTTTCTTGAATCAGGTCGTATTTGACATACCATGTTGAATTGAGTAATGTTTGAAGAATCTTATATCAAAAAAAATCGCGGCAGGCTTTGGAAAATGAAAACATGTCTTTACTTGAGTCATCTGCAATTGCGTTTATATTGATTGAAACATCACTTGTCACTTTCAGCTTCCTATCTGTGCAAAGACATGTTCTCATTTTCAAAGGCCTACTGCAAATTATTTTTTTTTTCGCTCGATAGACTGATTGCCGTTTTTGACCGATGAACCCAAATGGAAGAGGTATACAATTAGACTCTGTGCTTTTTTTGGTTTGTCCGCGCTGTATATAGTAAACGTTCTCGGATTTTGATGATTTTTGATTTATTTATACGAGGGGACTTGAGAAATGGTCCCATATTTATACAAACTTAAACCCAAAATCTCCTTGCCTCCGAAAACCGCCCCCGAATAGGGTGGAAACGTTTAAATTGAACATATAGGTAATATCGCAATGTGGAAGAGGCAATTCCTTCGAAAATTGAAAATCTGAGAATGGTAAATTGAAGACAAGATTTATATTGTAACGTTTAACCCTGTGCTAAACGTTGTGGGGTGAGTTCACTTGCGTAATACTCCAAAGTTCGCAGATTGCTTTTAATGGTTTATTTTCACATTGCATACGACCTTCTGTTTTAGTACAACTGTCACAGCTTGTCACATTGACTATCGCGTTTCAACTACTATCGAGTTGTGTCTCCAATTGACTTTAATAAAGTCACTCCATAAAACTGACTGTGTCCCGTGATCGTCACGGCTTTATATATCTGAATCATGACATGGCATTCATCGAGAATGTTCAGTGATTATCTAGACGCTCATAATAATATTCTAGAAGCTTGTCAAACTGACAATACTGTGACAAAGTGTACCTCACATATAAATTCTGGACGGTTCAAGAATAACTCTACGAACTCTTTAACTAAATAATGAACTATACATGAGCAAATAAGGAATTAGAACAAATACAAACTAAAAGAAATAATAACAGTAAGTACATGATAAACTATGCACGTTACACTATTGAACATTATTTCCATAGAGTTAACGTTTTCGAGTTACAGCAGTGGTAAAGTCTAAAATATGCTTTTCAGATTTCTGAATAATAACAAATTTTTATTGCTTTATGATTTATAAAAATTTTCATTTATATAAAGACTCAGTCACATATATTTGAAAGCAAATAAGATGTTATCTGTAACTGATTTTAGTTTTCAGATGTAATGCAAGGTATTTTAGACAAATCATTGTAGGTCTTATAGATAAATATCGGAGGACACTTGCATTTCCTTGAGATATGGATATATTTGCGATTTCGGTTTATTCATTTCGATTCTTGGATGTTGCTTGGAGGTTACTATAGCATCTTCGTGTATAGCCAGTGTGTGTCACAGAAAATGTACAAAGTGTATTAAAATAAAAGTGGTCCAAGGACACTGCCTTGGAGAAGCCCTGGCTTTATAGGTTAGATTCGGAGATCTCGTCAATATATTTTGTTTTAATTTCTTAGAACGCCACTGAGCAATATTTGCAGATATGGAGGTAGTAACATCTTGTCATCTGTCTGTAATAACTTACAATCAACCTGTAACTGACCAAGAAATTGAAAATCGAACAATAGTTGGTCCAGTGTTCACAGTGAATATCGAAACACGCTCTAAATAAAAACTACATCGGAAATCATTTAACAGAGAAATACCAATTACCCTGCAGCGACTCTAATTATGATATCAAACACTGAATTATTAAGATAAAAATGAATGAAAATAAAATTAGAACAATTATTGCAACAAGACATAATAATAACATCTCCCGTAACGTGTGAATAAAAATATATTTATTATGTTTGTACTTGTTGTATGAGGGCCCAATATATGTATGTGTGCATGTGCACAAGTTTATATTTAATTGGATAAACAAACAGTAAGTAAAATTAACCTGGTCTAAAAATACCTAGCGGGGCAATAAAATGAGAACAACGGGATCTCTTAATCTATTATGCTTCTATACAGTCGACATTTTAGGTTTAATAAGTGTTACGGTGGTATTACGAATATGCATAATATAAACTGCTTAAAACAAATACAGGAAAATTAATGTATAATCGATTTTTTGTGTATTCTTAAGAACATTAAAAACTGATAACGTGTAACTTAGCGTTCTTCCAGTGACCGAACCTATAACTAATTGTTCCTTGTTACTCTCATAGATGTGTACATACTTTAAATACTCCATAAGCCTATATGGTTAAAAAGTTAAAAAGTCTGATAATTAGGTAATATTGATTATTTTTGAGTATTAAACTTGACAGGTAGCGAGATGCTTTCGATCTCGGTCAAATCTCTACCCTTATCCAAACAATCAAAAATAATAAAAACCCCAGTAAACACCATTAAAAATAGTGAAAACAACATAAATCTTATCTTAGCATTTTCGAGATAACAATAGAATGGGGCTGTTCAGGTAAAGTAAATCTCACATGTCGCTAGTGTAATTGGTTCTTGGTTGTCATTTTTTACTTTGGAGTTTGTAGGTTATGTTCTGCATTTGAAATTCATTCCTGTACACCCTATACACCAGTTCAAAGATACTCATAACAAATTCTAAAAAAGCGGATCTTGTTGCACGGTATATAGAAAACTGTTATTTAAAATTGCTAGATTTAGAACTAAGTGTTTTCATTAGTGTTCTTGATCATCTTGGTAGTGGATTTCAGTGTTCGTGGTTTATGTAACCTCTCGGGTGGTGTGGAAACGAGTTCAACTCCTCATCGATAATAATTATATCACACAGGAGAAGACAAGTGAATATTTAAGAAAATTAAACACATTAAATGTCGTGAGGATTCGTATTTCATCATTGGACCCACTAATTCAAATACCAAATTAGAATTTCATTAGATAATTATTCTAGTATTTACAAAAATATCATGTGTTCTAAAAGTATACTTATACCTATGTTCTGATATCTAACAATAAGGTGGAACTACTTTGTAAATAAGTAGTGTGGGTTAATTCAAATTGGTTCTAGATGACGAATCATTGACTTACATAGGTAGATATTTTCGAAAATCAAATCTTCAATAAAGTGTAGGTTGTTAAATATCATATTGTTGAAACAGTAATTCTTTACTTCCAATTGAATAATCTCAATTATTTTCTAACCTGTAAAAGTACGATAAATACCATCTAATCAACCATCACAACATAACATTAAAATAATGTTTTATGAAAATGTTAAAACTATTTGGCATATCTCTTTCATCTACTTTATTTTACATAAATATAACTGCATCTGAGAGACTGGCTCTCCTTAATCTACACGCCTCTAACACCAATTGTCATTCTACTATTTTGATTGTTCAATTCTATATAAATAACCTATCCATTCTACTTGAATAAATATTCTTTATTTTTCGAGATGTTTCAATGCCAAAGTAGAACTCCCTGTAACTCTGAGTCATATTATATCTACTTGATTTGGGTTAAATCGTCATATTTTGAGACCAGTTCAAATATTTTCAATTATCAATGATCACACAGTATATATTGTTGCGTATGCAGGTTCGCAGATAAGTGAGACTAATTTACAATTATTAAATAAACTTTATTTACAACAAATTACAACTTCGCTTTACTATCGAATAATCTAACTAGCTTACCCTGACTTTTCTATTAAACTGTCTATTTTCACACTTTCTTTAACACTCTCCCATGCCGACAATTCTCCCAAACATACACCCGAAAAAAAATTCTCCAGGTCATTCCAGCGGCCTCTGGTCTTCGATCTATTCAGCCGCCACTGGACATTTCTCGAAATCCTTTGTCGGCATCTTGGTGAGCTTATGCGTTACACTCTTTGTCAGCGGCCGCTCTCGAGATCCTAAACGCTCGGGCGATGGCCCAGTGCCGACAGCTGTACCCCTTGCACGTTACAATATGAATTATTTTATATTTCAATTGGCAGCAGATACTCTTTGTATTTATATTTTTCTTTCTAATCTTTTTTTCATAAGGGCGTATAACAAAGACACTTGCTTTTAAATTCATATTTTTCTCTAAAAATTCATTTACGAATTTTCTAAAAAATATACCTTTTATTTTAGGGGTTAGTCTATACAGGGTGTTTATTGATTGAATGCCGATACTTCAGGGTGTGAATCCTTGGGTGATTTTAAGAAGAAAAGTTAATATCAACATATGTCCTAAGCCTCTTAATTTTTGAGCTACAGGATGTTAAAATTTTTTTATCATAATTTTCTTATTGGTCTTATATATTTTTATGAAACTATGTATACCTACACCTTTTAAACATTAAGGATCATTTTTTTAACGGAAAAGATTTTTTATAATTCTTACCAGTGACGTCCGTACGGGGTATGAACCGAATATTTTTGAAGAAAAAAAGGTACGCCACTGATTTTTCTAGAAATCAAAATTATTTTTGAAATCTTCATTTAGTAAGAAGCACACTGTTTCGTGTAAAAAACTAAAAACCAAAAAATGTTTTTTTCTTCAGTTCATTGAGTTTGCTTTTGATATTTTGTTTGAATTTGGGAGGCACTCACCATTTTGGGACAAAAAATAATTATCTACTTTCGCCCGTGACGTAGGCATGACATTGAATGTTGGGATAGAAAGATATAACGGTAAGCACATTAAAGCCCTCTTAAAGAAACTGAAATAAAAATTAGTAGGCTTGGTAAAGAAAGTGTCATAATTTTTTACGTTTTTTTCTCACAAAAACAATATTGGAGCAAGACGTAAAAAATGGTAAATTTCACAAACAGTGAATTAGCTGACATGAATTTTACTTATGGGCTTGCAGATGCAAATGCATACGAAGTACGAAGCCAGGCGGATATAGCAACAGCGTTATCCAAAACGCCTACTTCCTGATCCGAGATCATTTTTTAGGATTCATAGACGTCTCCACGTGACCGGAACTAGTAGACAACAGTGATAAGGGAGTCCATCGAACAGTATGAACATTTAATGTTTCACATATGCTGGTTTGGATAGATCGCAATCGGTGGATAGGTCGCGGAGGAACGCAGTCATGGCCGCCTAGATCTCCCGACCTTAAAATAGTTTAGACTACTTTTTTTAGGGGCATCTGAAAAGCTTAGTGTACGCAATGCCGATTTGAACCGAAGAAGAATTACGAAATCGTATAATAGTATGCTGCCAAATTATATGAAACACGCCAGGAATATTTGAAAATGTGCGTCAGTCTATGCGAAGAAGAGTAGATGCTTGCATACGTGTGGGTGGAGGACACTTCCAACAACTACAGTAAATAATTTGGGTTCTTGATTTTGTTTGTAGGCTCTTGTCATTTCGCTTTAAAATTAAATTTAAAAAATCAGAGGCATGCCGTTTTTTTCTACCAAACATTCAATATCATTCCTTAATTTTTCCCAAAAAGAAGTGTTTCCACGCATGGAAAAAAATATCAAAAGCAGTCTCAATGAATTGAAGAAAAAAAGTTTTTTGGTTTTCATTTTTTAAGCGAAAACGGTGTTTCGTTCGTAAGAAAGTAAGTCTTTGGAGCAAATTTGTTCTAAATTAAATAAGAATTTCAAAAAATCAGTGACGTACCATTTTTTTCTTCAAAAATATTCAGTTCAAATCCCGTACGGACGTCACTGGTAAAAATTAAAACACCCTGTATGTAGATGAACCTGTCATATTTTTGATAATATCACAACCCTTACTAGAAAACAGCTTTACGAAAAATTGTACAAATGTTTACTTCGTGAATCGAGAAGGCTTTCATAAAAAAACAAACATAAAACTTCCTTTTTGGGAAGTCGGTTAGATTAGTTTTTGGAAGGTACTTTCGTACAGCATTATAACTATTCTTAGATTGGTGATTTCTAATCAGACATCTAGAAATAAACTAAGATAAACAAAAATTCGACCTCGAAGACCTATTCGATTCCAAATCCTATTTTAACTCTGTACCACATCAAGTGTCGTTTACATTTTGTTCGTAAACAACAGGACAACTTCGGCAGTAAAAATCACTAAGAAGTCTTCACACGAATTCCCAACGTATTCGTTGTGAGATCTTGTAAGTCTGACCACTCAAAGGTACATTGATCTAAATCTGTTAATTTTTTATACCAGCTGCTTATGATATAGATTAAAATTCTGAGTTCATTTGAGATAAAGCACACTGCGAACATTACTATGAATTCACTTCGACACTTAGAAATTCATTTCATAGATTGGTCTCTGATAAGTATCGATACAAGCCTTCTTGAAAATTTTTGTAATTTGTTGGAAAGCCTGGTTTGGAAGCGTGTTAGCCTTAATTCAAGTTGGAATCTCCACATAAAGGTCCTAATCGAACATTGCGAATATACCACGAGAACAAATTAGTGGGTTCATTCAATCTTATCAAATACTTTACGTTAGACAAGCAGGATGCATATATGGCGAAAATATTTATATATGAATTAGTGATTCGCTAATTCTTTCGAGCAGTGTATAAATACAGTGCAATTCATTCAAGCACATAATTAGTTTGTTATTATCAGTGTGCTGCAAAATGCATGCGGTAAACCCAAATCTAATAACAGGTAAAATAACGTCATTGCCATTTTTTCGAAATTATTTCATGTAATTCAATATTGCACAACTTTCATTAAACACGAACACGGGTTTTAGGCTATTCTTCGTGGAAATTGCAATTCCCAAAGAGCTGAATAATGGTAACTTGACAATATTGTATGGAACCCAATGACATTAAAGTTTGTAAAATTGTAAACACTGTTCGCATTTGAATCTGACAATGGTCAGTCGGTTCTTTATTACTTGATTCTCAAAGCTAAACCTCAGAATAAGTTCATATGAAGAGATTAGAAAACTGTATTGGTTATTAATGCTCGAATTGAAGCATATAAAAAAATAATTGAAAACTGTTTTCCACTATATTTTCATTAATTTGACATATTATTTATTATCTCCGAATTCTACCGCGATCATTCTTTAAGATTATTGATCTTATGGGTACAATGGATTCGAATTGTTCCATTTTTTCATTCGATGGGCTTGACGGTCTTCTATTAATAATCGGTACAATTTTTACTGTACCATCGTATAAGTTTAAAATGCCAACAGCTATAATATCGATTAATATTAATTCGTTCCAATTCACAGCACGCACATGATGCGAGAAAATTGAATCACTTTCCTTGAAAATGGCTAGAATAACGTGTCTAACATTGTTATTATTTTTAGAACAAATTTATCCTTGTAACTTTGACATTCAGGAGGTAGTAGTAGTTTTATAACCCAGTTATACTTAATGCGAGTTTTTTTTTCTCATACACTTAACAAATAAGTGATATAATATTAACTTTAGTGTAAATTCTGACATGGCTTATATTATAAAAGCAAAAAGAACTGATGTCTGAACTAATAGAGAAGAATCTTATGGAATGAAAATATGTATATGAACAACGAGAACGGTATGGTATGAATAAAATACTATTATGTATATTTCAAAGTGAGAAATTATACAGGATATTGAACAAATATTGTTGGAAAATTTTAATTTTGAAAGTTGAAAAAACTTTTAAAATGGCACACCCTCACCTCAAAACATACGTGGTGTCCAAAACAAATTTAAATACAAAAGTTGTTTCTAGCAAGATCTTTTTTTCTTAAAATCGTCACTTTTTTATATACAGGGTGCTAAAACAAAGTTACATTTTTTTAAATGGAACACCCTACATTTTATTGCATTTTTAGATAGTCCTCTCAAAGACAAATTCAACGATATATGAGTATGAGCCTGTGATGTACCGCTTCGAACTTATTAGCGATCATCTTCAGAATTCAGGTTTAGGTTTAAACCATCATTGTGGGTTGCTCGTAATTTTTTTTAATTTAGTGGGTACAGCAATTTCAACATAGTACGGGTAACTGCCTTACCGTTTTGGCTCAATTGGCAATTATTTTCCAATAATGCATAAATTCTTTTACATTCGTAATTTGAGAATCTTTTAAATAAGGTCGTTAAATGGAAGAAACTGGAAAAAATATCTTTTTCTTAATAATATAAACCACATCTTTTGAAAAATATATAGAAAGACACACACACAAAATTGATGTCATGGGAGTGGAGGGTCAATTTATCTCGAAAATCGAAAATCTGAGTTGGTATAATTAAATATAGGACAATATCCGGAAACATTTAAATTGAGCATTTTTTACTTAGAGTTACTACTAATTAATTCTACTTGTAAGTAATATGCAGCTAACAAACAGTATTAGCTGTACACAAAATGTATAATATATAATTATGTATTTATGACCACTTACTACGATAATAAATTATTTTATCGCAAATAAATAAAAGTGATAACTAATCAAAATAATTAGGATCAAAAAGTTAGATCAAGTGATTTATAATATTCCAATTAAATTCAATAATAAATGTATGTAGGAGCATCAATAATGCAACTACTTAGAGTACTTTGATTATCAATGTTTAAAGAGAAGAATATAAATAAATGCATATATGAATTTCATATAAAGTAATGCAATAAAATATTTAATTTTATTGCAATTTCAATTTCATTGGCTAACTTAGACCCAACAACCAAATAAAAGAAAATAAAAAAACATGACAACAATATAATCGATAGTAGAAACTTTTTATTTGTAGAATTCAAAAGCAATTTTATTTTAAGGAAGTTTCAGTCAGTCAGTCAATTATTTTTTCATAAAGAAAAAATATATAAAATATTATTTATTCTATTGTTACTGACGTCCCTAAGGATAGCAAAGAGCAAAGCAAGCAGAATGCAAAATACATATTTGTTGTTGTAGAGCTAATTAAGTACTATTCAGAAATTAATTGCACTTATTGTTTTTCTGAAAAATGGCTGTTTTGCTAGCTTTTGATTTTAAGCTAGCAAAGCAGCCATTTTTATTCTCATATTTATATTTTTGTATTACATATTATGCCATCTATATTTCAATAAAAGCGTTTCTTTATAATTTGGCATTGAGAAAAAAATTATAGAAACTGTTTAATATTTCTTTAGAATGGACTAGAAACATATACAATTTTTAAGACAGTTAAACCGATTGTGAAAACAAATTTGTAATCGATCCTATTGTTATCGTTTGTTATCTTTTGTTTTATATGATTTTTTGATAACAAGTTATTTTATTTTGAAGTCGGCCCTTGTTTTTGTAAGAAGTTGATTATTTAAAATACCTACCTAACATTGAAGTTTTTTGGAAATGTTTAGTTAATTTTTTTTCAGATAATGATCTTTTCATCGATTTTGTCATATCAAATTGATTTTCGGAAAACATCTCACTCTACCCCCTTTGAGGGATATTTTTGGGAAAAAATTGTTTCATTTCAAAATTTTATCTGGTATCATTTCTTGAAGACAATAAAAAAAGCTGCAAGGTTCTCTGTCAGTTAGTAGATTAATAAATTTAGGTTACATAATTTTAAGCATGTCAGAATGTAATGTTAGATTTAGACGATTTTTGTTTCATTTGAAAGAGAAGAGTTGAGAAAAAAAATTGAAAAACCGAGACGGCAGAATTAATGAAAATTCCATATCCGGAAATGATGAAATTGGACATTTTTGAAAATAATCATAGGTTTCCGCGCTACAGTCTGAAATATGTGTTTCAGTTATGTGGAAGGGACCAATTTTTCCAAAAATTGAGAATTCGAGATTTGAAAATTAGAAAGGGGACCATATCCGGAAAAGTTTAAATTGAACATTTCTTCAAAAGAGTTACGGTTTCCGAGTTTTGTAATGGTAAAGTCTGAAATATGTAATATGCGTATTTCGGCTATGTGGAAGGGGCAATTCGCAATTCTTTTCAAAAATTGAAAATTTAAGACGGACAAATTGAAGTCGAGATTATATTGTAGTTATCAAGATTTAAAATGAACATTTTTACATTTTTTACAGCATTAAAGTCGGAAATAAATATGTACCTACCTATATCTGTGCCGCAACGTTTTGAGATCTCTGAATAATAAATAAAAAGTGCAAGCTAAGCCTACCTTTATCTTTTTGGGTATTAATTATTGATCGTTCAACAATTTCCATGACTAATATTACACTGAAATAAATATTTCTTACAAAAAAGTGGACCAACTTTATTAGTTGTTGCACTGAAAAATACTAAAGAACCAGCACCAATAGAATTAATATTATTTTGTATTTTTCAGTAAAGTCGGTCAAATTTTTTTTATTTTTTATTTTTACAATTAAAATTATGTTTTGTTCTCTATAACATCAATAAAAGATTTTTAGCAACGTCCAGCTGAATATCATAAAACAGAATTGAATGAAGGGCCAATTTCATAATCAAATTTAATCTCATATTAATTTTAATCTCACATTAAAAACTTTAAAATTGTTTTTGTTTGGTCATAAAATTCAAAGTTACTTTAAAAGAACAAAAGATAAGGTGACTGACGTTGTAAAAGTTATTGAAAAATGCACTATTTTTATTCCATCATCAAGATGTGAGTGAAACAAATAAGAATTAACTAATCTCCCATTAAGGAATTCATTATGAAATTAGCCCTAATTCTAATTGAATAACCTTAATCCTTTTCTAGTATGATAAATATCATGTAATTATCCATCACAATAACCATACCATAAAATATAAAGATTATTTCATTAAAATGTTAAAACCATTTGTCGTATCTATTTTATATTTGGCAGGAATTGTAGGTGCAGTACACCCCAAATGTTTATGTCTAATTTAAATATATTTATTATTAATTATCTGAGTCCTTATTATCACAATCATAATAACTTCGGTCCTCCAATGCTTCTTCTTTGGGCCTTCATACAACAATGGTTCCAGTTTATTATATTCGTTCGATTGCCATCCACACTCGATTGGTTCATATGATACATAAATTGGTTCAGTAGCATTTTGGCACATTGTATTTACAAATATTGTGGGTGAAATCTTCGTTTACAAAGCTCTCCTGCATGGAGGAACTAACTACATAAATTTAACAAATCTTGCTCAAAAGTTAGGTCTAGGTGAAGCTCTTCCGGGTTTTCATGCCTTTTACAGGCTATAGGCTATAGGCAGCAAAGAAAAAATAAGTTCATAAAACGTTAGAATAAAAAGTATCAAAATGTTTTTGAGTATTTGCCTGCTCTAGACAATATAGATAATTAGGACAAGACAGCTATAATATGATACAAAGATCCATGATGAAATTTACATTGCTGAAAATAGTTGTATAAAAGCATGATAAATTTCAATAATATTTCTCGGAAGTTTTGTATTTCATATGAATCGACTGAATGTGGATGGCAATTGAATTAATATTTTCAACTCGGTATGAAGACCCAACACCACTGTTAAAAGTTGAAGAAATCCTCAATCAACATCAAAATGAAGAAGAATGTAAATAATTCGACGACGACATACATTATGATTGTGATGCTAATATATTATAAATATATTCAGCTCAGATATAAACAATTGTTCATTATATTAACTATATTTAAATATTGGAATGTTCTTTTTATAATTCCTTTGATCACCTTCATCCTAATGCAACTTTAAATCCAGAAAAAGAATAACATTTTCCATTATTTAACTTACTGATTTTTAATAATTGATGTGAATCGAGCTCATACAATAAAACCGGTAAGCCAGATACTTCCGGCAGTTTTAAAGAACGCGCACAAAGATATTTTTGAAGAGCACATCATGACGAGTTAAATTAAAAACAGTTTTTCGGCCACATATAGTTGTTTAGTCATTTTTTTCTGTTAAATGGCAAAATTTTATTTTGAATATACCTACCTAATATAATATTGATTAAGATTCGAGATAACGCTGAAAAATGTTTTGTTTCTTTATAATAAGTAGGTATGTAATTTTCCAGTTCCACGATGACGGAACTTACAGCGTCATCGGCTCTCGAACTATAATCATAATTTAGCAAAGCTATTCGAACAATCGAATTCCATGTCACAATTTCTAGTTTATTACTTGATGGAGGATTTTCAATTCATATTTGTTTTTACATATTTTGAAAAACTTTATTGTTAAAACAAACGCAAATTAGACCAATATGAATAAATAAAGTGCATGCATATTCAGTTTTATTCATTTAATTGTAAAATTTACTTGTTAAATTAATTTCATTTGTTAGCGATATATTTTTTTTAGATTTACGAGTTTAGTTTAAATGACCTTCATCGATCTAGTATGAATTATTTGATATAGCTCTGATATATATCCAATCGTTTATCTATTCCAAAAAGAGCTCGCATATAATTAATTTATAATTTTACTTGATCTAAGGTTTTTATTCATTTTGGTATTAGTAGATATTCTTTAATCTGAGCAGACGGGGATTCAAATTTGGCAAATATACTCAAAGAATTCCCCGTATAACGAACTGTCCAATAAAGAATGAAGTACCTAGTAGTATTTTATTTGCTAGCTGTTTTGGCTGAAGATAATTTATTATTCAGAGATCTCAAAACATCGCGGCGCAATTATAAATATTTCAGACTTTACTGCTGTAACCCGAAAATCGTAACTCAATTTAAATGTTGCTACATATGTTTTCTTTTATTTGGCCGTATCATATTTTCAATTTTCGAAAAAAAATTGCTCTTCCACATAGCGGCAATACACATATTACATATTTCAGACTTTACCAATGCGAAACTCGGAAACCGTAACTTTTTTGAAAAAATGTTCAATTCAAACGATTCCTGATATGGTTCCCTTTCTAATTTTCAAATCTTGAATTTTCCATTCTCGGAAAAATTTGCCCCTTTCACATGGCTGAAACACATATTTCAGACTGTAACGTGGAAAGCTATGATTATTTTTTTAAATGTCCAGTTTAAACGTTTCCGGATATGAAATTTTCTTTAATTCCGCCGTCTCGGATTTTGAATTTTCGAGAAAAATTGCCTCCTCCACCCCCTTTGAGGGCGGTTTTTGGAGGGAATGAAATTTCGAATTTGAGTTTTTTATAAATACGGGACCATTTTTCAACTCTCCTCTTTCAAATGAAACAAAAATCGTCTTAAATCGGAGTACGTTTACTATGCAAAACGCGCGAACAGCCATAATAAAAAGCAAATATACAACCGAATTGTAAACCTTCTCCTTTTTTTGAAGTCGGTCAAAAAGACTTCAAGAATGAGAGCTTGTAATTGGACGAATACTAGTAAAAAATATAGTATCAATACAGATGTGAAGTGGCGCGTCACAGGTCAAGCACCGATGACCCATTGATTTTTTTTTCTATTAATGATGTTTCTGTTCGCATTATCTTATTTTATCACTTGTTGAGAAAATAAAAAAGCGTTTGCAATGTTGTGTTATAAATGATTCGACCATAACAGGAAACGGCTGAAACTCAATCGATCAACTCAACCGGCTGACAAGTGTATTAATCCTCCTACAATCAAGAACTCAAAATATTCAACTAGAATTATCATAAAAATATTGAGCTTTGTTTAATTTGATTTAATGTTATGGAATTTTAGTTGTTCTGAAAACTAAACAAAAAGTTCTTATACCAAATTGAATACTTTTGGTACACTTTTATGGAACGTCAGTGTGCTATTGATGGATATAAAAAATAATAGCAATCAAAAATATTTAAAAAAGAATATTTACACAAAAATTCGTGTCCATAAAAATGTATCACAATTATTATATCTGTGTATACAGGGTTCCGACGATTTCATGACATTATTAAAGTAAAGTACATCTTTATTTTCAAATGACACATAGGTGTATGAAAAACGTCAGTTACATTGGTAAATATACAAACATATAAAATAAGAAATAAGAAACAATACTAAAATATATGTACGTTGAAAATTACATCACTAGGGGCCAAAATTCTTCAAGAGAGTAAAACTCCTTATTAATGAGAAATGATTTGAGTTGCTGTTTAAACAGAGACTTAGAGTTACATTCTTTAATATCGCTAGGAAGGCGGTTGAAGACAAGTGGCCCCAATGAGTGAGGGGCTTTTTTGCCTATATTTAATCTACAAGATGGGACATGGAAGTCGTTTTTTATCCTGGTATTGTGCTTATGAATTATTACAATTTCTTAAACGGTAAGAAATAGAAGGATGGTTAAATTGGCGAAAAGTTGTGTAATTTAGACTTTTCATTTAAACAAAACACAGGTCCCTGAAATATTTAAATCATCGATTTTGTTTTTATATATTCTCTGAACAGATACTCGGAGTGGAAATCTGAAACTGTTAGAAATGATGATGGAATTGTTAGAAATATTTAACCTTTTTTATTTCCAAAGATATGCTATACGACTTTTGTTTTTCTTATGTGCGCCATTTTTTAACACCATTAAATTAAGCGAACAACTCGGCCAACAAGCAACAATGTCGACACTTAAAGGTAGAAAGACATAGAAAAACGGTACAAATATTTTCAAATGTGGTAGGCCATGATTAAAAAACCAAATATTTCAATCACCATGACAACAATATACATATAATTTTTTTTTTGATGTTCGGATGCTGCGTGGAAAATAAATCATATATTATGTTGAAATTGGTCATAGTGATAGCTTATATCCTAAGTTAAAGTTTAGGATAAGTTAAGAGCTTCACCGTTATGCATTCCTGACATCTTTTTCGGGCTGATTTTGTCGCATTCATAACGTGTAGCGATTCTATTTCTGCAAAGGCTTTATTTTATTCTCCAACAAGAGAGAAAAAATCTGGAGGTGTTAGATCCGGAGATTCCGGTGGCCACCTTATAGATCCATAAGTCCCTATCCAACCGTTTTTAAAATTAGTAGGTATCTAAATATGTACTCTCTTATTCAAATAGCATTATGGGTAGAGGCAGAGTCTTGTTGAAAGTAAATGTTTATTACTTAATTAAGAGGAACATAATCAATTATATCGAAAATATTTGATTGGTGGATGTCCAGGTATCTATCTGCATTCAAATTTTCTTCAAGACAGCCATAAAACAATTTATTTTTCAACATGAAACAACTTATGTTCACTTAAAATCATCTTTGATGACAAACAGGTCGTTACAAGAGGGGGTTGTTTGTATTCAATCGTCTTTCTTTCATTATGACAATTGAAAATATCGCAACTTGTAATGCCAACATTCAACATTATGTTTACCAGTGACAAAATCTTCTTGCGTAATCATAATTTAATTCAATTAAGAATAAATCGGAAATACTTTGTTCCTCTGCAAAATTCTTTAGTACTACTTAGTTACTTCTTCGTTTTTTGCACTTTCAACATAAAACCGATATCACATGATTTACTTCGAAATTTTCATAAGCCACGCAAATACACGTGAAAGTAAAGAGTAAAATTGATAGAAAATATTAATAGCAATTTAAATTTAACATTATATGTAACCATGACGTTTACTATTTATAAGGCGCGAACATCCATAATAAAAACATGCAGACAAACAGTCGAATTGTATACCTCCTCCGCTTGGTTCGTCGGTCAAATATATATCAATTGGATAATCTGATTACATAGGTACTATATGTACGGTCATAACATGTAGACGTATAACATAACACTGTGCAGTGTCAAGATCTCATCTTTCATGTAAATGAGTGAAATAAGACAAAACAATAGGTCAGAATATTACCATTGTCAGTTAAGGTGCTGAGATCATCATTTAATGCATTTCCACGAATTAAATCGTTGCGGTATTGCCGGATTGAGCAAGACATCATAATGTCACGAAATATATTTAATGATAATAAAGTGAACGAGTTGAAAAATAAGAAATTGAAAAAAGAGTAGAATGAAAACCATTATACATAAATGAAGAGGTAAAGTATGTAGAAAATGCAATAGTAAAAATGAAAATGAAGTCATAAAATACGAAGTATGAAAGGTCAATTCGGGAGGAGATAAGTGGTTTTAAACTTTTTGTATTTTAATTTTTCAAAATTATAGAAAATACAGTATCGTACGATCAAAAAAAAACTCATATGAAGTATGAAAATATAGGAACATATCTTCGCATGTATTTTACCTAAATCATAACTTATAGGGCAATAGTCTGGCATGCCAAAGCAAGCCAGGGCACTATAAGGAAAACCCCCGATAGAATACAAAGGTTGGCCTGTGTCTGTATCACCGGAGCTATGAGAACGTACCCAACTAGGGCATTGGAGATAATCACAGATCTTACACCTCTTCATCTTGTGATAGATAGACTAGCTCATGAGGCCATTCCAAACTAGTCAAGGAAGGAAACGGCAATGAGGAAATTAGGAATCGGAGAGCCTGGTCTTCTTTGACCAAATAGCCATCAGCTAACCTTCCCAGTGATGAGATGATAAGGAAAATTAACATCTAGAAAACTTTTACTACGATGCTAAGTAGAAAAGAAGATTCGGAAAGGGAGCCCACAATACAAGCTCTCAAAAAGAATGCCATCAAATGGTACACAGATGGTTCTAAGACCACGACGGGGACTGGCGCTGAAGTATTCAGGCCTGGAACCAAATGCTCACTATCGTTAGTTCGCTGACCCAGCGTTTTTCAGGCGGAAGTGCTTGCAATTAAAAGATGTTTGGAAATGAACCTAGAAAGAAACTATCAGAACTGTGATATAGCTATACATTCTGACAGTCAGGCTGCGCATTAAAGAGCACTGAGCTCTCATATCATCGATTCTAGGATGGTATGGGAGTACCGAAGAAAACTCAACGAAACAGGCAAGGAAAACAAGGTCTGTTTAGTCTAGATTCCCGGCCACTCGGGAATCAAAGGGAATGAAGAAGCCAACACACTTGCCAGAAAAGGAGCACGAACTGCTTTCATTGGCCCAGAACTTTTCTGTGGTACAGGAAAATCTACCTACAAGAAAGAGTTTCAGGAGAAACCGAAAGAGAAACACTCTGGCGGAATCTCCCTGAGTTGGATCATCCCAAAAAGTTTGTTGGAAGCTTTATTACTGCAAGATGTAAGAAGTATCTGGATCTTAGCAATAATATGCTACACCTCCTCACTGGATTCCTTACTGGGCATAGCAGAGAACGACGAGTGCAGATTCTGTGGAAAGGAGGATATCACCTGGTGACAGAATGCCTTGCCATTGCTAGCCAACGCAGAAAATGCTTTGGACAATAAACATGCAGAAATGAGGAAGTAACCTCACTGAAGCCATCCCACATTCTGGATTTCATTAGAGCTCTGGAACTGGAGGGCGAGCTGTAGACTACGTAATGATGAGAACAGTTCTGATGGGAGCACAATAGACCTCAAGGTCGCAGTGTAATGACAATCCCTTCACATTTTGGAGCAGAAATATTTTATTGATCAACATTGAAAGAAATACAAAAAATATCATCTAATGTAATGGACATTATAAAAATTTTAAATGTTTGTACTTATGTCCATAGAAATATTTTCGAAATTCATTTTGCACTCCGCAATCTTTATCAACTCTCAGTTCCAGTTAATTTAAATGATTTGGTAATTCTTGTTTCAAAAGCTACTAAACATTGATAAATTGTGACAGACGTATAAGCAAAGGTTTTCTAAATATCAACTTACGTGAATTTTATTTGAATTGGTGTATATAGATAGATAAATAGATAGATATATTTCATGTTATTAACATTTACAAATGTTGTACATTCGTCACAATAGTCTAGTATACAGTAAAATATATTATACATAACATATTTTAATAGGATATTTAAAAAAAAAACAAATATAGAATGTCATTAATCAATAAAATTGAAATTGAACATGCTAAAATTACAATCTGCTATAAAATATCACAGTATAAAAATTCTTTCCAGTCATAAATTGGATTTTCAAGCAAAAATTTTTGAATTCCAGACTTGAACCCTCGTAAAGGCATTTCTTTATATTTATCGGGCAGTTTGTTATAAAATTTGATGCCTAGATAGTTTGCTCCATCACGACATCTTTCCAATCTGCGTGTTGGGATAGTGAGCTGGCTCTCTTGAGCGCGTCTCAAAGGAATGTCTTTGGCCATTTGCGGGATACAAGTGTATGTTGCTTTTTATATGAACTAAGTTAGTATATACATATAAAGATGGAAAGGTTAAAATTCTTAATTTTTTAAACATTTCTTTGCAATCATCGCTGTACCCCAAGCCTCCAAATATCCTGATACATGACTTCTGCATTGGAAATACCCTGCGCCATTGAGGAAGCTTTTCCATTTAATTGTCTAATAGATTTTATTAAAGCAGGTAATCATATTATTTGGCCTTTGCGACAGATGTTCTTTGAAATTTTTGCAAAATCGTTTTGAAATTTGCCGTTTTTTGCCATTTATTAGTTGTGGAAGAAATAATTTTGCTGCTCTCTCTTTTACTAAAAAATGAAGGTTTCGCTAACTTGACGTCAAGTTAACGAAGCAACTATGTTTATAACGGATATAAATATAGAAAGAACAACTATTTATTACAGGGGCCGACACACGCCAGGAAATCGACATCGAATCCATTCCGAAAATATTCAAATGTTCCATTTAAGAATTTAGGGGTCATTAATTATATAGGCGACACCGGAATGATTGGAAAACCAAATTCGATTGGGCATTACGCTGCTGTTGTAAACAGGAATAATAATTGGGTTGTTTATGACGCCTGCAGAACAAAGGCCGTTCTCATGAGAAAAGAAAATGGAAAAGTGCGACTGAGTTATTAGTATACTCTCGAAAATACTAAATAAGATTTTCTTTAATCTTGATGATGATTTACTTAATATTGAAAAAGATCGCAATATATTAAATTCAGAAAAACCTTTAAATGTGATAAAATATCTGTCCTCTTAATTCTGTGATTTGATTTAAAAATTGCGAAATAAAAAATAAAAAATGTCTGATTTCTCTGACTTAGTTTGCCGTTGTAGTTTGTTGTTGTAGGCACCAACTCCAAAAGAACCAGCATCAATAGAATTAATATTATTTTGTATTTTTCAGTGCAACAACTGATAAAGTCGGTCCAATTTTTCTGTAAAAAATATTTATTTCACATTTTTGAGTGTAACATTAGTCATGAAAATTGTTGAACGTTCACTAATACCCAAAAAGTTATAGGTACGTTTAGCTTGTACTAGCGAAAATACGCATATCACATATATTTCAGACTTTACCATTGCGAAACTCGGAAACCGTAACTCTTTTGAAAAAATGTTCTATTTAAATGTTTCTGGATATGGTCCCCTTTCTAATTTTCAAATCTCGAATTTTCGATTTTCAGAAAAATTTGCCCCTTCCACATAGCTGAAACACATATTTCAGACTGTAGGGCGGAAACGTATGATTATTTTTAAAAATGTCCAATTTAAACATTTCCGGATATGGGATTTTCGTTAATTCTGTCGTCTCGGATTTTCAATTTTCGAGAAAAATTGCCCCCTGCACCCACTTTGGGGGCGGTTTTTGGAGGGAAGGAGATTTTAGATTTAATTTTCCTCAATATGGGACCATTTCTCAATTCTCCTCTTTCAAATGAAACAAAAATCGTCTAAATCGGAGTTCCTTTACTATGCAAAAGGCGCGAACAGCCATGAAAAAAAAAATGAAAAAAAAGCAATCTTACAACCGAATTGTATACCTTCTCCTTTTTTTGAAGTCGATCAAAAAAGAATGACAATCGTACGTGGAAGACCGAGAATCGCCTCGTCATTAAATACTTATTGAACGTTTCCAAATTTTGAAAACAATACGTCATAATAATAATTGCATTCCAGTAGCAGAAGGCGATAACTTTCTTGCGAGTCCCATTTACATAATCCTAGGCGAGATTTCAGTTCTTGCCTGCATGTAACCATTAGAATGAATTAAACTCGTGACGATTATTGCTTCTGATAGAGACCTATGTTTTCGGCGCCCAAATCGTGCGATAAGCTTTTTCTAGGTAAGTAATTGGCTCTCAACTTCGTACTCTGCAGGTGATTCGTATATATATATATAAACTATGTACAAAACCATCGAAATAATAAATTCGATACAAATTCGGGGCATACCTACAAAAACTCAAAACAAAATAAATGAGAGGAGCAGGTGCTCAATTTCGTTCCTAATAATAAAGCGATAAAATACAAAGTTGTATAATTTAATATGGATAGATGACGTGACGACAAACATAATCAGTGCGAGCGAAATTTAAACATATCCATTAATCATTAACTAAATGGACTGATTGATTTGTAAGAGAGTTTAGTTTCAGTTTGATTTAATTTATGGACGTAAAATTTGAATATAATTCAAAATTATTCGACATATTATATTTACCAGATTTGAGGAAATGGTGAAGGAAAAAAATGGATGTTATGTGAAGTTATGTGGAGTAGAAAAATAATTATGTATTATTTACAATAAAAAGAATGAAAAATACAAAATAATATTGATTCTATTAGTAAGTTGTGCAGTTATAGACAGAAAGAAGACTTTTGACACCAACTTCAAAAGTACCAGAACAGTGCACCAACTAATAAAAGCCAGTCATATAATTGGAAAAAATCAAAATTTTAGTGTTTCATTAGTTATCAATCTCGGAAAGTGTTGAAGTTCTTGAAATATGTTAAATTTAAAGGTGTCTCGAAATGGTTGCCATTTAAAATTTGCAATGTTAAAAAGCCCCCTTTTAGGGAAAAGGACTTTTTTGATAGGACTAACTGTCAGCAGTCCTTTTCAAATGAAAAAAGATTAGTTAAAATCGGGGCACGTTTACTATGCGAATGTAGCCAACGGAAATATAAAAAAGCAGACAGCAATCGAATTGTATACCTTCTCTGTTAGGAACTTAAACAAAGACGAGCATCGCTATATTCGGTAAAGTTGTTGTGTATAATGTTATTTAAATTAAAAAAAAAACTTGATGGTTAACATAGGAATTTTTATAGTTTTAGAGTTCCCCATATAAAGAGATCTGCATCCAAAAAATGAAAAATAATAAATTACCTATACGAGATTAGGAAAATTGCATGAACCGAAATGTATGTACAGGGTGTCCCAAATTCGGGCCTTATCCTTGGGATCGGAAACTAGAAGAGAGGCGAGGACGATTTATAATTTGAAAAATTTTGAGTACTTCCGGGAAAAATGGAATATTCACGATATCATTTTTATTTTTTTATGTAAAAAAATAAATTTCACATTCTCATTGCAACTTTTTCTGTTCTACAAGATGATGTTATCAGATTTTCAAGCGGACGTTTCGTCCTCGTCGTCTTCAATTTTGTTTTTTAAATACAGCCCTCGATTTTCTATTATGGATTTTAAGAGCTTCTAATGTCCTAAAATCAACGATGTATCGCACTTATTCGAAAAAATTATATTAATGGTATTTTCCATGAAGAAATCATGTGTTAGAGAAAGACAAAAATTAAATTTTCAATAGGATTGAAAAACTATTTTTGCAATAACTAAACTAACATAAAAAGTGGTTAATAAATAATATAATTTAAGAGTCATCCCTTATACTCTAGGCCCTAGACTATATTTACAGACATTTTAACAATTTATCAATGTGGCGGTGCATCGTGCACGCCGGCTATCTTAGTTCATTTGTTTATGTTTGCAACATTTTGAAAGTTCACTGTTCGTTCACTTATTAAACCAAAATGCCTTTTTTTCGGAAGAAAAACGAGACATGATAAGGATTTACAATATTTCTAATCAACATTTAAAAACTGCGTCTGATGGAATATCCAGAAAGACACCAGTGGCACTACAGTTACGAGTATTGATATTAATTTAGCTCAATACGAAAGTTTTTTTTTAAACCAAGGGTTAAACATGGAAGACGAATCGACCCAGAAGAGAAACAAATTATCTTAAACTCTGTAAACTATTACAAAGTAGAAATAAAAGTAAAATGAATAATTTTTAATTATTTTTAAGGCAAATATTAATCCTCGAGCTACAATTAGAGTTTACTCAGATGAATTAGTATCATCGCGAATGAGAGTTTGGAGAACTTTAAATAATCGTGGATATAAACCATCCAAAATTCAAAAACCAAGTCAGAAACAAGAAGTAAGACCTCAGGGACGACAATCATTTAATGAATGTGTCGGTATGTGGCACAATAAAATTATCGGAAATAAATTCAGCGCCCGAAAAATATGAAGAATTTATAGGGACCAATATATTGAGTTCCTTAATGGAAGAACCTTTGGACGTATCACGTCAACTATGGTGGCAACAGGACGGCGCACCACCTCATAGTGGGGGACGCGTTACCAATTTATTGAATAAATTGTTTCCTGACCCGTACGTTGGTCAGCTAGAAGCCCCGACCTAAACCCTCTATATTACTTACCTACTTGTTTTGGGGATTTCTCCAAAACCTTCTTTATCGAAACACGCCACAAAACCACTTTAGTTTTACGTCAAGACCTGATAAGGTACATCAGGGCTATCCCCGCAAGGATAATTCTTATGAAAAATGCCATTAATATACATTTTTCGAATAAGTGCGATACATCGTTGATTTTGAGACATTTTAAGCTCTTAACTTAAAATCCATAATAAAGAATCGAGGGCTGTATTTAAAAAAAAATATGAAATCACAAATACTCGTTTTTTCTGGAAAAACTTCGGAATTATTTGGAATGTTACAAATTTCAAAGCAGAGTTTTTTAACCGACCTCTTTTCCGAGATGTCAATAAAGAGGCTCGAATTTCAGACACCCTGTACATATTTACAGTTTGCCCGTGAACGTATGCACCAATTTTATATCTTTTTTTTTGTACCGCCCCGATCCCGCAAAAGCCGAAGACTGTAACGCAAAAGCTGCTTTAAAGATTTTGTTGAATCTACTCCAGAATTATTCTTGAAGAGTTATTGTTAATCTTTTTTTAAAAAAAGCGCTGCTTTCGAGAAAAAAAAGTTATGTACGAATAAAATTTATATCTTCTCCCTGTTTATAATTTCACTATTTATTATTATATTATTCTAGATGAATGGTCATACTACCTGATTTCATATTTGGTGGATTTGTTTGTAGGAAAGTAGTTTGAGTGCCCTGATTTTTTTCTCATGTAGTGGGAGGTTCATAGCTTTTTTACCAAGTTGCAGTTTCAACCGGCTAGTTTTCTGTATAGAATTATTGTCACTAGATCAATTGTAAAAATAGATTCAGCATATGTTGAGAATAATTATATGAGATAAATTTAAAACCGTTCTAGGTAGGAGTACATGCATCCGATAGTAATAAGCACGCAAGATTATAAATATATACAAAGCGTTGAAGAATAATTGGCAAGCAAAATAAATAGCTTGTGACGTAAAACAAAAGCTGGCACTCGTTTCCTGCCGTATCCATTGATAAAATTAATAAAATCCTACGTCAGTATGCCTACAGAGATCAGGTGTGACTGAATTCCCAACCAGACACCAGGGTATTGGCGTAAACACACAAGAGTATAGGTAGGTAAAGTGGTTAGGAGGCATATCAGTCAACAAAGTCTAAAGATAAATATTTTGATGTCGGAACGAAAAAACGTCATGACACCACCACCCACCTGAATCATAAATGTAAATACACCTTATTTTCAGTGACGAGATTAAACATATAGATTACCTTTTCTTTAATTCCACAAACGCCCTTCGTAAACGAAACAGAAAATGTTTAAAGATGAATGGCGTTATTTTTGAATATTTATTGAAACCAGCATAATGAGTGTGACCCTCGAGGTCCAGACTACGAATTTCTCAGTAGTCCTATATTCAAATAAAAATGCTTGAAGTCATGGGCATTTTTTTGATTTTTTTTAAGTTTAAGTAATGTTATTATTATTGTAGCAAAACGGTAAAAGCAATAACATTGGTAATACAGCAAATAATTAGTAAGTAATTAGCAATAAAATATTATTAGCTACTGTATTGATGTCAACTCTATAAACGTGGAAAATAGGGCCGTCTGTCTTTATCAGACAACTTGGTCTGTGTGTTTCTCTCATATGGTAGGGTAGGTAAGCAAATTTAGATATGGGCATAACATTGTATTAAATTTAGGATGCAAATATAAAATCTACCAACGCCAATGTATTCAACTCAAAAAAGTGTGTAAAGAATGTTTACATATTTCCACAAATAAACGAGATAGCGGCATGCATCAAATACAGAAAATGTGGAAAAAATAATTAACTCGAAAACAATAGACGATAGCTCATTCATGTTTTTGCCATTGAGTTTCCCTGCAAAATAGAGATAGAGAGTGAGTGGATAGAACTATTTTTGACCGACTTCAAAAAAAGGAGAAGGTATACAATTCGGTTGTAAGATTGTTTTTTTTATGGATGTTCGCGCGTTTAGCATAATAAACGTACTCCGATTTAGACGATTTTTGTTTCATTTGAAAGAGGAGAGTTGGGAAATGGTCCCATATTGAGAAAAATCAAATCCAAAATCTCCCTCCCCGTTGTAGTTTGTTGTTGTAGGCACCAACTCCAAAAGAACCAGCACCAATAGAATTAATATTATTTTGTATTTTTCAGTGTAACAACTGATAAAGTCGGTCCAATTTTTTGTAAAAAATATTTATCATATTTGGCGTTTCTCAATAAAATACAACTGTTCTGCAGTTTAGATAATTTCGAGAAAACTAATAAAGTCGAATTTCACAATCACATGTTTTCATTGACCGACTTCGGAAGAATGAAGGAGGTATACAATTCATCTGTATTATGTTTTTTATGTATGTACATACGGGGCTTTTGCATACAGTAAAGGTTCCCCGATTTCAAATGTTTCTTTTTTCATTGGAAAGACAAAAGATAATTTCCAGCAACGTTTAAAATTGACATTTTGCAAAAAAAACGAGTTACACAACTAGTAAAGTGCAATATTCTTATAGCTATATTTTCATATCACTTAATATAAGTGTATGTTCAACAACTTTAATGACTAAAACACTGAAAAATATGTAATAAATATTTTTTTACAAAGAATATGACTGATTCTATTAGTTGGCGCACTATGCAATGCAAAATTCAAAATAATATTAATTCTATTGGTGCTGGTAATTTTGAAGTTGGTGCCTACAACAACAAACTACAATGGTACAACTTCAAAATTACGAGCACCAATAGAATTAATATTATTTTGTATTTTTCAGTGCAACAACTAATAAAGTCGGTCCAGTTTTTTATAAAAAATATTTATTTTTAATTACTTCTCAAATGTCTTATATTTATTCATAACTGTACCACTTTAAAATTACCATCACCAACAGAGTAAACTTTATTTTAAATTTTTCAGAGCACGAACTAATAAAGTCAGTCGATTCTATTTTTTTGTGAAAAATATTCATATTTTGTAGTATTTTTTTTGAGAGCGATAGGATGCCCTCTGCACATAATAAGTTATTTATTCTGTGCCCTCTGAATGAACATCCCAATTGTTTTTTTTAATTAATTATGTAAATATGTAGTAAACAGGTCCCTTAAGTACCTATATCTAAAAATCGAAAGCAATTCATATCTCATAAGTAAACACAATGTCGATTGAAATAAAACAAACATAATATCTTCATTGATAATGTATTAAAATTCACATAAATTCAAAAAGTAAATTTATTTCCCAGAAATATTTTTCTTATGTATAAACCAGTATGGAAATAAGGCTATTACTCTAACAGCGCGATTACTATTTCGAGAATCGTAGGCATTCAGTTATTTTCAATGTCAGTAGTGGAACGATAATGATGGTCGTACATAATTTTCAATGTTATCACGCTTATTTTTAACAAATAATAATATATTTTATGTATCTGTCGCTCCGTTCTCAAACCGTGTGATAAATGGGTATAGGTGTCTTAAAATAAACTATAAATATAGGTAAGAATAAGGATTTGTGAGATTATAATATTATGTTCTTATATGCAGTTTATTCACATTCACAAAAATATAAGATAGGTGTACATACGCAAAGATTATTTAACACAATTAAATTGAATCATTAATGAGATATTACTAAATTTTGAACAGTTGGGTAAATAGAATAAATATTCTATCTGATAAAAAACAGATATTCAAATTAATGTAGAAATTTTAAAAGTTGATGAGTTTTATAGAAAATAAAATTCCAGCATTATTGTTATTCGCTGGAATTTGTTATGAAACATTTTAATGGTTTTTACGGTTACGGTTCTAGGAATATCGAAAAATATTTTTCACAACACTTGTATGCTATGGAAAGTTATACCTTCGAACAGTGAATGGCGTGACCAAAGATAACATCACATTTTCTCACACTACAGCAGGAAGTCAGTTAGATATGGAAAGCCAAGTACCCAAAACCTAGTATATAAAATATATAAAATTTAGCAATTTTGATTGAAGACTATAGCTGACAATCGTAATTGATT
Source organism: Crioceris asparagi (assembly GCA_958507055.1). Classification (NCBI taxonomy): domain Eukaryota; kingdom Metazoa; phylum Arthropoda; class Insecta; order Coleoptera; family Chrysomelidae; genus Crioceris; species Crioceris asparagi. Next base: position 69,980,197 of record OY293829.1, on the reverse strand, counting down.
GCAATATTCTTTATGTAGCTATGGATTAAATTTACTGAAGAACGAGGGTGGTAGATATCGATCGTAACTGGTCTTGGTCTTGCAAAATTGCAAGACCAAAACCAACAATGCGATGCGAGACAATAACAAGCCTAACCTGGCCTTGGTCTTGCTGTAAGACTTGCAAGACTCTCGCAGTTCTGTAACCAAACAGCAAATTGGTAGGAACATTTTTTTTTTGGTCAATGATTAGAGAAGAAACGCTCGTAAAATACATAATTAATTTAACGGTTGAACTCCTTTATTATGGATTTTTATTTTACAGATTCTAAAAATATTGGATTAAAAGATGTTGGGTGAAAAAAGAGTTCATTTTACCCTTCCAGAACTTCAGGACTTCAAAAAATACAGTAATTTCAACCCTTCTAGGATTTTCCCGAACGAGCTGATTTCAAAGAATCCCGACTGCTCGTAGCCAGGTGAAAGTAAGTTACACAGTTTTTTTATTTTTATTATTTTTTATTATTTATCACGCAGAATGTTTTAAGCAAAAGTTTGGTGACATTTATCCAATAGCCACTTTTTGAGATATTTTAAGGTTTAGATTGCCCTTATTTTGAAACAATTTTTTCGATCATGCTCATTAACTAACTCAACTGAGATTTTCACACGACTGATTTTTGAAATAGATGCTTTTGTAAATGCTCGTATTAACAAATTTCTTAACAGTTTTCATTTTTTAAATTTTTTTTTGGAAAGAGCTTTATGCAAAAGATGAAATTACAAACGACATATATCTATAAACCAAAAATATTGATTGCTTTCACGCAATGGCCATTCTGACAGTTTTTTTGTTAATTGTCCAGAATAGACAGTCTTGGTATTTTCACTATTTCTTTCAAGAAAATGCTACAAAACCATTGTAGAATCAGTTTTGATATCGAAGTATGATGCGCAAACATAAAACAGAGTAAAGGAAACCATTATATATGAAAATATAGCAAGAAAGTAGTAAAATGATTGTTCAGGTGCAACGGAAGATACCAAGAAAGCACAAGCAGACAACGTGGCACTAGTAATATACGATTCTCATGTATGAATGGTGAATAATAATTTATAAACTTTTTTAAATAATTAAGGCATCTTTCTTGCTCTAAATTAATTTTGCGCACCCCCCAGTTTAATTCTCAGTACTTATTCGAGAATGGTTTAGTACCATTGCAATATCAGGAGTGTTTGTTTTGGACAATGACCGACATTTTTTATACGGTTTAGGTATCAATTTCGAATGATAATATAATTATATGAAATCTGATAAGATTATCAATTAGATACTTCCGATGCATATTGCAGAGTTCTTCTTCATTTAAACTTAGCAGTTACGATTTAGAATCGCGCAAATTTTTCACGGTGTTATAAAAAGTGCAATTTTTTGCAAGAGTAATGTGAAGTCTTGGAAATCTTGCAGCAAGACCAAGACCGTCTATACAAGACCAAGGATTTGATGCAAGACCTAGACCAATACCAAGGGTGCAAGACCAAGACCATATCGGTCTTGGTCTTGCTTTGCGCATCACTAGCTACGACGTGAGTATCTTCAGGGGTTTTCCTCAAGACCACTGTAAAATGTTGCAACTGTCCAAGTATATTATTCTATATTCTATACAATTCAAAATGGGTATGTTTGTGTAGCCAAACACTATAGTCAACAATCAAAGAACCAAGATTACTAAATTCAGAGAGATTTTTTGGATTTGTTTCTTAGACCACTATGAAATTATACTATCAAAAACGAGATTAAAAATCTACAAAGGGCCACCTTTAAAATGGTAGACTTTGCACACATGATTAGATAGGACGTTATTTCCTATTATGCCAAGAGTTTGTAGGTATTGAAATAGCGCTAGCCTATTTTTTTGGAACTAACAGAGTTCATAGTTTGATTAAAAATCTATGATGTATTCAATGACGTATAAAACCATAATGATGTCTTTAGAATTTAATGTTCTTATCCATAAAATTAGTAGTAGTCTTTGAATTGCAAGGAAAACTATGAAAATAGGCCTTTTGTAATTGAATAAGTGATTGACAATTTCCCGACACCATTTTTATTTGAGAGATTTAATTAAAAGAATAAAATTCAAAAATGATTTTTAAATTTCCCTTCGTCATAATATCCAGCTGTCTGTGCCACATATATAATTCATTGAAGTGTTTTCGTTAACGAAGAATTTTGCCACCATAATCAAATCAATCCTTGGTACATTTGAAGTAATTTCAGAATGAGAGACGAATATAATCAGTTTATATGAAATTTCCAATAATCAACACTTTTTATCATTTACTCGATTGATTGATAGACGAGAAGGTTTAGGTTACAATTAGATTTATTAAACGAATCTGTAGTTTGAATGTTATCAAATGTTTACAAGAATCAACGGCAAATGGCAGAAGGCAGAAAGTGTTGTCACGAACACTTCCAAAGAAATTAGTTTGGATAAGTAGATGGATTTATTCGAGGATTTATTTATTCAGAAGTTGTTGATTGATGCAATTTCACATTTGATAATAAAGTTAATGAATTGTGGATAATGTACCACTGTAGGTGTAGGGATGTTTCCCCTTTAACATATAATTGTGAACAGTTCATTTTTGGACGTGGTCGACGCTGTTTATTTTTTTTATTGTAGTAGTACTCTGTAAGCATCTCTTTATAGCGATAGCACAGCTTACCTTTGTTATGGTAAGCTGTGATGATAGTGTAATTTGAAGGTTATTCTACCATCTGCTTTTGCCAATCTCTACAGTCCTACAGAAGACAGCATGAGCATTCAAAGTTCTGTTGCCAGAATAACATTATTCTCTTTTAAGGATTTAATGATAGCCGAATGACAGATGATAACGGAGAGGAGATGAGAACCTTATGGCGTCTGAATTACTCGTCTTGTAAACTGGTCCTCCAGAAATAACTAGTATTTTATTTGTAGGTACATATATGGGGTTCCAGATCCTTCAGAGTCACTCGAGTCATTTACCTACATAGATTATCAATCTGTATCATACGTTAGCGATCATATTGTTTTTTTTTGAAATATTATTGAATGGAAACTGATGAAGGAAATTACTAAATTCCATATCATTATTCTCTAATGTTGAATATAGTTTCAGTCATAATGTGAACTGAAAAAAATGGTTTCTCACAGAAAAATTTACCCACATTTTTTCGAAAGTTGAAGCTTCAGAGCAGGTATTGAGATATTCAATGGTTTTTCCAATTTTCCCGATATTTGATGGAATAATAATAGTAAGTTATTTCTTTTGACGCGTTCCTAGAACAAGACTAACCAATACTTTTTTTACAAAAACTAGGACCGACTTTCTAAGTTGGTGCAGTGGAAAATACAAAATAATACCTATTAATTCTATTGGTCTTTTGGCACCAATTTCAAAAGTATCAGCACTAGTGGAAATGAATTAATGGTTTTAGAGGGGTTGTGGAAATGGTCTAATTTTTCCCTAGGCACTGCAGCATTGTCTGCTTTTTGAACCTTTCAACAACAAGCCTACAACCACTTGTGCACTAAAGGAGGAGATTCAACGATGCATTAACGAAATTTAGCCACATTTATGTCAAATGGTTACGGAAAATAGGAAAATTGCGCGAAAATTGCTCCATGAGGTCATTTTCCAAATCAAGAAATTACAAGTAAAAAACAAACAACTGTGTTTTTGACCGACGAACCCAAACAGAGGAGGTATAGAATTCGACTGTCTGCTTTTTTTTAGTTTGTGCGTAAACGTACTCCGATTTTGATGATTTTTGATTCATTTTAAAGAGACTTGAGAAATGGTCCTATATTCGTAAAAAATCAAATCCGAAATCTCCTTCCCGCCAAAAAACGCCCCCGAAAAGAGTGGAGGAGGCAATTAGAGCAGAGTTATTGATAAAACAATATTCGGAAACGTTGGAATTGATTTTTTTCAAAGACTTACGGTTTTCGAGTTACAGCGATGTTAAAAACTCAAATATGTGTAAGTGTTTTCGCTACGTGGAGGGGGCAATTTCTTTCAAAAATTGAATATCTGAGACAATCAAGTTAAAGACCGGATTATTTCTAGCAATGTTTATATTCAACATTTTTTCCATAGAGTTACGGGGGTCACGTATTTGCCTGACAAAACTCTTTTAATTTCTCAATTTTAATGGGTGTTCCTTAAAGGTATGTTTGGTAACAAGATTCAAAGAGGCACCCAATTATATTTCTTTTTTACCCAGTAAATACTAAATTTTAAGATTCCTTTTAGGCTTTTAATTCATTCTTATTAATGCTTTAGAAAAGTCTAAAAAAATTGGACACATTTTGTCCAGGCCCTTCATAATTTTCTATTATAGCCGCTGTAAAAGCTAACATTTCCAAAGCATTTCATCCTTTTACTGGATCGGTCAGTTTTCTGCAGTCAGCTCTTGGTCTAATATATTTCCCCAGCTAGCTTTGTTGAGGTATTTGCACTGTTTTTCAATTAATGAAATAACAATTTGAAACACGGCCAAAAGTCAGTGGTTTTTCCGCAAGTAATAGTTATTTCCTTCATGAATAGACGATACTTTATTATTAAATATATATATGTGTATCTATGTGTATCCGTGTTTATTTTCGATATTGCATGAGTAATCGTCAAAAATAAATGGGACGCGTTTTTATCTGGCTACACAAAATTACTTCATCTTCATAACTTTATGACACAATGACGTTAATGATGATAGAACTAATGTTAGAATCTGTCTCATTTAGATAGCTATGTACTTGCGAGTTTTGCTATTTTGGATTGAAACGCATTAAAAACCATAAAATACCACTTGACTTGCTTATCTCACATAACCCTCGTAGTCATAGCAGCTATATAATAACGTCTCATGCATGGCTTCGTTCCAACAGTTTCTTACTGTCGGGACTCTGCGCACTGGCCCAAACGCGTCCAACTAATTTTCTGTTCCATCGTGATAGTAGTTTACAAAATAACAGATCGCTTTGCAGATTTTCTTCTGGCTATTCATTACTTACTAGGGTTTCATGAGACTGAATTCAAGATTTTTCGTCTCGCCTCGATTTCAAGACGAGATCGAGACGAGACTGATTTTTTTTTTCGATACGAGATCAATTATTTCACTTCGAGATTTTTAGAGATTTTCCCAATTTGAACAAATGCAGGTGCTGCAATAGCTCTCTCAGCTCTTGTTAGGTCAGAAAAGCGATAATAAAAAACTATGTTAGGAAATAATTTTTATTTATTTTAAACATAATAAAATTAACAACGCTTAAAAAAATAGCAAATATCAAAGGTAAAAATAAATATTCATATTCTTAAAAAAAGACTTGAACTATTAAACACAATAACTAATTTTAAACACTTAAAAATGAATAAAACATAAGAAAAATAATGATAACAAATATTTTAGTCACATAATTTCACATATAAACAAACTGTCTTTTTGCACCCCTCTACTCCTGGGATCGGTCGCTCTCGGTGTGGTTCAGTAAATTTCAGTTTTCGTTTATGTGCTGACTCGTTCACAATAGTTATTTTTGTATCAAGTGCGTAAAATGACTGTTTTTTTAATGGCACATGAGGGTGTGAATTTTTATCTCTCGAATTTGCCATGAAAACACGAATTTTATACACGAAATACAAACAACATTTTTTGTACAACTGTCAAAACAACTTGATATTTCTGAATACTGCTTTGGAAATTTATGTTGGAAGTAATTGTACTTTACTATCAATTATTATTCCAATAAATGAAATTGTTTTATCAATTTTCAATTAATAATTGACTCTGTTAAAAATAAATCCTTCAAGAAGTAATATTTCATATTTATTTTATGAATTATTTTTTTTTACGGTGAAAAAAATTTTTTTTTCATTGTGAGAAACACTAAAAGTAAAAGTAAACATTTACGCATCAATAGAGATGCAGAAATGTCAAGTTTTTTTGACAGTTGTACAAAAATTATATTTTCACTAGATTAAAAAAAATTAATTTCTTGTACAATGCTTTTTTATGATTCTTTATTACAGATAATTATTATTACCTAGGTAGTTTAGAAATTAATTGACATGACACTTCTCAATCAGTCTGTCATAAAGTGCCATAAAATTAAACTTATTTCTATTGTATTCTTCAAAAATGTTGCAAGTTTATGTATTAAATTAAAATAAAAAGAATTCGTGTAATTTTCACTTTTCGGAACAATATATTTTTTTGGGACAATAGTCGGCGGTTGCTTTGTTATACGTGACGTTTACTTAGTTTGTATTTGTTTGTATTTGAACGTATTTTTTAATAGAAAAAAAATACCCTATCTTTTGGTGCAGACTTGTTATATATATATATGTATATTTTTTAATAAAATTTTGTTTGTGTTTTCGAAACTCTCAAAATTTCGAGAATCTCGAATCAAGATCGAGAAATTGAGACGAGACATTCTTATTTGGTTGCTGATCTTTTCCGCTCAAAGTAATCCACTAGCGCCTGCGCACTAAGTAAAGAAATTAAAATAAAACAAATGGACGAATGTTTGATAGAATCGTATCACTTTGAGCACAAAAGATCAGTAACGAACACAGCCTTTGTCTCTTCGATGGATTTATTTCTTAAACTCTAGAATAAGACATGTATTTGAATCGAACCCAACAAAGTAATTCAGTATTTATTGCTTCTATTTGGAAATTACGCGTATTGCCTTTAGAATAAAAGCTTATAACGTTTTATTGAGAAAAATTCACTTGTGTTTGTGGTGATTTAACAATAGTTAAATTCGAGATACAATAATATTGAGCGACGTATAAAAGCCTTGTCTGGACAAGTATTTGAATATGTGATATGTAAAAATATCAAGAGAATAGATATGAGAGATTATGTATAAATTCAAATTCTAGTTAGTTAACAGCTGTGCCGACCACTGTCAAGATTCATCAGATGGACAACTGACAGACTTGCGTATTGTGGGCGATTTGCAAACTGTTGGAAATCAATTTCGGATTTACTGTTGGAACAACGCCTATGTTATATATGTTGCGTAGGAGACAGATGTCTTCATTTAATTAATCTAATCTAGTTTATACATACTTCGTATGTGTTATACTCTGAGTACTTAATTTGAGAATTTTGACGCAAGTGAAATTGATTCTGTAGACTGGAAAAGTGTATTATATTATATAAACGTAATTTAAATGTATAAAATGTACAGGGTTATTCATTATATTTTGACACCCACTTACAGCTTTCATTACGAGTGATAGAACAAATCTTTGAGTATAAAGTTGAAAAATATAATCGAGTCTTTTTTTTTAATGGAACACCCTGTATGTTATTAGTTAGAATGAATTTCCTCATTTTTCTGATTTAAAATATAGGTATATAATTTGTTGGCATTTGGTCCAGTCACTTTTGAAATATTTGAATTAGGTACTTTACCACAATTAATTGTTGCTATAAAAATAATCAAGTTGCCTCGAAAACGTCTGCAATTATCGTGATCATGGCAACGAAACACTGTCATTTGAAGATTAAATCGTAATGCATAAATGGAAAATGATTAAAAAAATATATCAAATGGTTATTTTCTTTAAATGAGAGCATTGCCAGAGTTAGATATGAATATAATCAAATATGTCCGGGCAGAAGGAACCCCTCAATAAATACTATTAAGAACGTAATTATTAAACAATAAAGAAGAGGACAATTGAATGAAATTTTGATCAAGAACTTGATATTAATTTACTTTACTTTCAAGGTAATGGAAATATATCCCTTTTGAAACTTTTAGTACCTGATGTGCTAAAGATATCTGGAAAGCTCGCAGGAAAGTCATATAGCAAAATTCAGTGAACGCTTCATAAATATCACCTCAACAGATTTCATCCTGTCCAAAATTAGAAGACAGTTCCATATTGTGCTGAAATGCTTGGGCGTCTTTCACAACAGCGGATGTATTTAATCGGATAAATAGGCATTTTTGGTGAACGGGAAATCCACACCAAATACAGATTATTAAAATACAGGGACGAGAATCTCTTAATGTGTGGTGTGATGTGGTATGATAACTAATATGGTAATAGGGCCAATTAATAAATGAAAAATCATAAAACTTTTTATCTATCACTCGTAATAAGAGCTGTAGGTGGGTGTCAGCTATAATGAATAACCCTGTACATGCCCTATCATTTAACAGACGCAACTGTCTATTGAAATTCAATAAATAATTATGGTATTTTTTTATCTTTTTAGTCTAGTATCTGAATCTTAAATTACAGAATATCAATTTTAGAACCATATGTATTTGTAATAGATAACTTTAAATAAAAAAAAAATGGACCGACTTGACTAGTAGCTGCACAGAAAAATACAAAATGTTATTAGTTCTATTGGTACTGGTAATTTTGAAGTTGTGCAGTTGTAGTTAGGTTGAAAACTTTTGGCATCAACTTCAAAAAAACCAGAACCAATAGAATTATTATTTTGTATTTTCAGTGCACGAACTAATAAAGCCGGTTCAATTTTTTGTGAAAAATATTTATTTCACACTTTTGAATGTAACTTTGAACATCAAAATCATTCAACGTTCACCAAAGAAGATAATACGTTGCTTATAACTTATTCAGTGACTCTAAAACATCGCTGAAATTTCAGACTTAACCAATGCTGTAACCAGGAAACCGTTTTTCTTTATATGTCACATTTAAATGTTTCTACATAATCTCTTTTAGGTAAATATCTTCTAGAAATGTACCTATTGAGATCGTTCACACTTTTGAATTTCGAAAAAATTTAAACGGCATGTTGTTATACTTATGTCTACAAGTTAGTCCAAAAAAAAATTTGGTTCGAAAGTTTATATATATATGGGATATTACGAAATTTGTAAACACGATAGAGGTCGAAGTTTTGGAAGTATCAAGTTCAAATTGGCTACAAAAATAAATCTCTCAAATATCTCGGCCGAGTTCGTTATTGGGCAATATCGGGTAAGTAGTTTCAAAATGGCGACCATTCAAACATTTAAAAAAAATATCAAAAAAGAGCCGTAGTGTAAATATCATCAAAAATAATTTTAGGTTATAGATATAATCAGTACCTACAACTTTTGTTCCAAGCAATTTGCCATAAAATACACAGATAAAAAAATAAAAATTAATAAAGAAAAAATAATAAATATTGATAAAACATGAACACTCAATATAAATTTGATGTAATTGTACATTTTCTGGAGATCTTAATAAAGACCCTGATTAAAAAAATATATAGTATATTTACTGAAAAGAAATAGGCAAAAAAAATTCTGCCTTGAAGTGGAACGCGAACCCTGTCTGCTGTATATTCAACAGCCAAAACAAAAACCTCTAACCGCAAGGCTATGACAATTTTATGTAATAATATGTCGGTATACCAATGAAAAAGTTGTTAAAATGTCAATTCAATGAATTTTGAGAAATTTACCTTTCCGCTGACTACAGGCCATCGAGTTTTTTTTTTAATTTGGCTGTCTAATATTTCAGACTTTACCACCATTGTACCTATGATTTTTTTTAAATATCCAATTTCAACAATATGGTTTCTTCTTTAACTTTGTCGTTTCAAATTGTCGATTTTCTAAAAAACTGCTCCTTCCACGTTGGGAGAAGTTTTTGGGGTATGGACATATTGATTGTCAATTGTCAAAAATAAAAAAAAACATACATACAGCCGAACTGTATACCTCCTCCGTTTGGGTCGTCGGTCAGAGAGAAGTGCCTATTGGCGTCGTGAAAATTTCGGCTTTATGTAGGTACTTCTAAGTACCTATAAGGTCATTATAAGTAAGGGGTATATTTAAGTCTTGTATAATTTGAAGAATTCAAGCTAAAAGCAAAAAATAGTCAAGTGAAAAATATCTAGGTACTCCAATACCTGCTGATACAAGTGTCAAACTCAATCATTCCGATTCTAGTTATCCTAGAAAAAAGCAATGAAGAGCAAGTTGAAAGCTCAAAATTCTACTATAAATAATAAAACAATAATTAATAAAAAATATTATGTATGTCAAAATCTTAAATTCAAAAATGTTTTTTTCAAACTTCATTAATTCCATAAAATCAATAACATTATATCTAATCAATACCAACGTGGTGAAGGACATTTCAATTTAAATTTCAAATGACACGTCCAACACGGGTATGAAAAGATGAAAATGTAAAAAAAATATATTAAGTAAATTTGAAGCGTGTATCGATAAACCGCGTTCATAACCATCAGTTACGATAACAGTTTAAAAATAAACACGAACGTAGCCATTCTATTTTTAAACCACTGCTACGTAGGAAAATGTTTCTGTAATCAATCGTCGATTTTATAAAGTTTACCTTGAATTTATTTTTATTATAATTAGTTGTGACAGCTTGACGTTTGAGGTTCGTTCGAATAGTGGGTTATTAGTATTATTATTATTATCAATAGAATGTGATGAGGAAGTAATTAAATAGGCTAAATCAAATAATCAGAAGCAAAATAATAATAACTAACAATAAAAAAACTGGTATAACTTTTTGTTTCAAGGATGATTTCTCAAAATATGATTTTTGTATCAATTTAGGCAACTTGGATTTGTAAAACAAAGATATTTTGATGGACTGATTCATTCTCGGATTCTTTAGACGGCATAATATCTTGAAAAGGATGTAGGAGATTCATGATAATCATTAAAATATTTTTTGACCAAAGTTTTTGTAAAGCTTTGTAATCGAGCAAATTTATGTTGGGTTCTCGTTTACACGGAGACAGTTCTCGAAATATATGTTAATGAAACTATATATATTTATTTGCTTTTGAATGAAATGGCTAACATGTCAACCCTTCTTTGACCGACTTCGCCAAAACAATGGAGAGTTGAAATTTTCTGAGAATGTATATTTCTATTACCGCTAGAGCAACAAATAGTAAGTCCATTCATCCATCCGTATTTTATGTTTGAATGTCGAATACATACAGGAAAATAAAAATTCAAAAGGATCTCCTTTGCGTTTCATCAACCCACGTTGCCAAACTGAAGCCAAAATTATATTTTCTTATTTTTCTATGCGTTATTTACTATTGAAATTTTCAAATTTTTCAAAGTACATAATCAATAAACCCAAGTAGGTGAGTTTTCTGTAAACGCCAAATTTCCCATTCAACGGTTTTTCTATATTTATCTTGACTACAACAGAAGCGTTAGTGTCGACTGTTAACTCTATGTGCATATGAATCATTAGGAAGTCTATTGACATTACAATCGAAATCAGAAGCCATGTAAACACAAATGAATCAAAATTCTCAACTCTCAAATCACGTGTTTCAGCATCTGATTAGAATATCATTCGTTTAGTTATTTGATTAGATATTTTGCTTTATCTCCACATAATTATTTCCATTTGTATAGGTACATATTCGATTTGTATTCTCATCAGTCCATTATATATTATTTATATTATCGGAATAAATTAGTCTAAGCCAGAATTGCTTGCGTCAAAAGAAAAAGATAATAACAAAAAATAATTTAACAAAATTGTATTGGCTGATACTTGATGGAAATCCATGATAAAATAATTTCTTTTTTCATTTACATTTTGTCGAAATCGAGGTCGAAATCAATATAAGTATAATTAAATACCTAAATATTTCAAAAAGGAATAGGTACATAATCTAAAATATCAAAATCATACTTCAAACTTCAAGCAGATATCAATTCAAGATCATCTATCATTATGTTGATCATAAAATGTACAAATTACAGAGATGATTGTAATAACGTCATCATATTATGTATTTATGAATCAACTGATTAAGTGGTAGGTATTTTGTTTTTATCCTTTGGTTAACACAAAACACTCCACGATCAATAATTAATAAAAATTATATTTCTTGTAAATAAGCATTGAATTAATATTCTTACGCGAATATAGTGTCATCTTGAAGATGAAAGGAATATTGTAATCAAATTAATTTAAAAAATAAGTAATTTGAAAAAAGTTTTGTTCACTTTTAGGTATCTTCTCTTACAATAAACATGTCAACATAATTATGGAAAAGTACATATTGTTTTTTGGAATACATCAACTCCCTCAATCGATAATGACCAAAAATTCTATTTTGATCTCTCGAAAGTTCCTATATCTCTTCAAGGCTATACATAACTTCAAGAATTTGTTTATGCTATGAAAATCAAAGGGTGCGTAATCGTCGTATCGATTCTTGTTTGATTGTCAAATGAAATATCTGTATCAACAGGTACCTGATGCTAAATCACAGTCAGTTTTAAAACCAATAGAAATTTATCATAAGCCTTTGTCTCAAAAGTAATTTTATTTCGATATAACCAGAGCAGAGATCATATTTTGAGGTTAGGTGGCCCACCTAACCACTTGTTTACAAACACCAACGCTCTGAACAATCAGCTGACTTACCAGCAGGAATTCTCCGGTCTAGAGCCTTTTCCTCCAGAGGCTCTCTGTCGCAGGAAGCTCTGCAGCTTCTGTTTAACCTCTGTAGAGGCAATGGCACTCTCCTCATGTTTCTCCTTTTTTCTAAGGGCTTCGAGATGCTCCCTCTGCCTCTGCTCCTGCAACTGCTTCTGTCTATCCCAGAACTCCTTGAGGTGTTGGCGCAACTGTTGCTCATGTTGCTCCACCAAATGCTGCCTCTGCTGCTGGAAATGCTGTAGCAGGATTTGGTGCTGCAAATGGTGTTGCTTTTTTATCTGTTCAATTTGTTGCTCCAGTTCGCGTTCGGGAGGGTCTCGCTGTTCCATCGCCTTATTAAATAAGTTCCGCACCGTCCATGGCACAGGGCACTGGGTGAACACTCGTAAAACACCAGAAATTTTCCGAAAAACAACACGAAAATCGCGCAATATATACAACAACTACGTATATTATGAGAACTTCCGTAGTTCAACCGACAACCGACTGAATGTAGCTGCGGATCAGCACAGCAGGAATAGCGGGCCGAGCTCGTGGCTGGGCGGCGTTGCCAAGCCTTGCATATATTGATAAGGCGGCCGACCCGTACCACTACCAGTGCCGTAGATAAATCATATTTATTAAGATTCAAAAACACACTTTATTACTCAATTCGAATTTCTCTAATAAAGTGATTGGTGATAGGTATCTACATACTTATTTGAAGAGCAAGTCTCTGTTGTCTTCAATATATTTGAAAATTAGGGATTTCGCAATAGCGGTAACAAAATATAACGATCCTTTTATGATTTTAATTTGACAAGAGAAAAAACAGTTTACAAAAACGAATGTCAACTTTATTAGATGATGCACTCAACAATACAAAATAATATTTATTCTGAATGAAGTATTTTTGGTGTATCATAATTAAGTCAGTACTAATTTTTGCGAAAAGTTAATTACTTTCAGTGAATATGTTCTATGATTTACAAACTTTTCGAAAAGTTTAGGGTCTTTAACTTAAAAACTGTTGAAGTTTTTGAAGCATGTACAATTTAATGGTTTTCTCCTTTACCTCGTTTGAATGATATAAGGAAATACATAGTACATAGTATATGTTGCATTTCTTGATTCTTTCATGGGACTGTTTGACAGCTCTCTTTTTTTCGAATAAAAAAAAGATTTACCAAAACAGGAGCTGATTTACGTAAACAAGGAAAAGTCAAAATACAATTTGAATTAGACTCTGTACAATTTTTTTACAGAAATTTTTAAGAGGTTTAGATCAGATTAGATTGAAATAAAATTCTTCAAAATTGCCCCACGTCAAGTCGCTGCTATTTGTAGCAGCGTTGCCATATTGTATTACTAAGGCATAGTGAAATTATCCGTTATCTTATCGTAATCGAGAATCAAATAGGTACTATAAGACTTTTTAGATCATTGAATTATAATGTTATCATATAGCATATAGTATGATCCCCTTCAAATGAACTAACATTTTGTTAATGAAATGTTTCTACTTTGGGAATACATTGGTTGACAGTTACAACGAAAAAATATTTTTGTCAGGCAAGAAGATTTTGCAAAAATATCTTATCTTGTCTCTGTTAATGATATTAATCAAGGTAGGTACATATCAATTTGTTTTCCCTTTGTTCTCAATTGATTGAGGGGCAAGAACTTAACTGATTGAGGGCCGGTTTAATAATGTACGGTTAAGCGAAGGTTGAAACTCAATCGAGGGTCAACCGTGACCTTCTGTATTATAAACCTTCAACTCAAGGTTGGAATGACAACCACTGACAGTTTTCTGAAACCTTTCAACTTTTAACCGAAGATTTTGCTTCAACCAGCGGTTGAAATGTCCTTTATAAAACTGACCCTGAGTATTTCACAAAAAACAACGGATTAAGCTTAAATACACGGTTAAATAAATTTATCTTCGATTTTAACTAACAACAAAGAATATGAATAAATTTTTATGTTATATCAATGATACGCTCCTGACACAACTGGTTGCCAATTGCCAAGTCGACGGTGGTTCTCCGACAAGTGTGGATTCTTCCGTATAAACATTCGCGTTTTTTCTATGTGTTTCATGTCCTATGTTGTACTACATAGGCGTAGTATTTAGAGCAGAATGGGGTTTATTGACACCAGAGGTTTCTGTTCACCCTAATCCCCAATAACGCGGTGGTACGTTCAAGGATGTCGAAAAGAGTTTTATTTCATCAGAAGCGAAAAAATGTCGAGAAACTTGTTGAAAAGTTTGAAATTACTAACTCTTTAGGTTTTTTGTATCACGGATAATAATTTAACACCTGCTAATAATAGATGTTCTATAAATATCCTTATCAAACACCTTAATAATAGTTTTTCTATTTGTAATCGATGATACAAGTTAATTTTATCTCATTTAAAATTGCATTTTATCTTACTAATTCTGGAGCACATTACTATTTACCTCGATGATTGACAAGTACATTACTCCAAGAATATGACTCACTCTTGTGACAGTTGGTATTGAACAAATTAGAACCATAAACAAATTTCTTCAATGATGCATCAAATGAAAAGGCTTGTTATGACTAATTCAAATGTATAGAACCTACTGAGCGAAGAAGATAGGCCTTCACTCATAGTTTACAGGGAAACCTATACAACAGTGGTTAGTACGGGACCCTATCCACGCGAGCCCGATTCGCCCTCGATCATTATTTTTGACCGGTTGTATGTTTTTTTATAGCAAACGTACTCCGATTTTTGTTTCATTTGAGGAGAATTGAGAAATGATCACATATTGAGAAAAAATGAATCCAAAATCTCTTTCCCTCCAAAAACCGCTCCCAAAGGTGGAGGCGACAATTTTTCTCGAAAATTGAAAATCTGAGACGACATATCCGGAAATGTTTAAACTGCAAATTTTTAAAAATAATCACTTTAATATGTGTTTCAGCTCTGTGGAAGGGACAATTTTTTCCGAAAATCAAAAATTCGAGATTTGAAAATTAGAAAGGGGACCATATTCGGAAACGTTTAAATTGAACATTTTTTCAAAAGAGTTACGGTTTCCGAGTTTCGCAATGGTAAAGTGTGGAAAAGCATTTTTTTTCGAAAATTGAAAATATGAGACGACCAAATTAAAGAAAAGATTATATATAGCAACATTTAAATTCAGTTTCGGTTTTCGAATAACAGCAGTAAATTTTGAAATATGTATATTCGCACCGCGATGATTTGAGATCTCTGGATAATAAATAACAAGCTAAGCCTCTTTTTTGGTATTAGTGAACGTTCATCAATTTTCATGACTAATTTTACACTTAAAAATGTGAAATAAATATTTTTTGCAAAAAATTGTACCGATTTTATTAGTTGTTGCACTGAAAAATACAAAAAATCTAATATTAATTCTATTGGTGCTGGTAATTTTGAAGTTGTGCCGTTGTAGTTCTGATAGGCATCAAATCCAAAAGAATCAGCACCAATAGAATTAATCATATTTTGTATTTTTCGGTGCAACAACTAATAAAGTCGGTGTAATTTGTTGTAAAAAATATTTATTTTCTGATAAAATTATGGTGAAAACAAAAATTTGCTATCATTTTTTGTTCTTCGAGTTATAACCAAATATTAATTCAGTGTATTTCATGTATTTCTGAAGTTAACAAAAAATAAATACATCTTTCAGACACTTTTTCACGAGAATCCAGTGGAATAGATAGTAGATGGATTTACTTCTTGAATTATAGGTTCTGACTTGAAGTAAATTTATTGTATATTTACCCACCCTGTATAAATTGAGGCCAAACGACACGTTTAATTGCATGTTTTTATGGATGTTCGCGCCTTTTAACTAGTAAACGTGCTCCGATTTTCATGATTCTTTTTCATATGATAGAGGTCTACTAAGAGTTGGTCCCACTTAAAAAAAATCGACATTCAACATGTCCTCCTCTCAAAAACTTCTCCCAAATAGAATGAAAGAGGCATTTCTTTGCCAATTGAAAATCTGAGACCACAAAATTTAAGAAGAGAGCACATCTGAAAATGTTTAAAATGGACATTTTTCAAAAAAATCGTAGGTTTCCAAGTTACAGTAGCGGTAAAGTTAAAAATATGTGTGTCTCCGCTATGTGGTAGAGAATTTTTTTAAATTGAAAATTTAAGACAGCCAAATCAAAGAAGATATTATATATATAGCAACATTTAAATTGGACTTGTAAAAAAATTTTACGATATCCGAGTTACAGCAGTGGTAAAGTCTGAAATATGTGTATTTCCGCGATGTATTGAAATCTCTTAATAAGTATTTTAATAAGTATTCAGCAAGGTATTATCTTCTTTGGTGAACGTTGAATGATTTTGATAACTTATATTACACTCAAAAGTGTGAAATAAATATTTCCAACAAAAAATTGTACTGACTTTATTAGGTGGTACACCATAAAATACAAAATAATATTAATTATATTGGTTCTGGTACTTTTGAAGTTGGTGCCAAATGTAGCAGATAAATTTGATTAAAAGAGTACGTAACTTACATAAATACCTACCCTTACGTCTAACATAAACCAAGTAATAACAGTGAATCATATTTATATTTCGGTAAACCAAACTTAGATACATGTAACATCTTTTCGGATTTGGCGCCACTTGGGCACAATCTATTTCTACCCTAAGGTGGGGTATTTTAGGATCGTCACAGAAAATCTATTTTTATCTCTTTAGATCTCAAGTGGCAGTCTTGATGACTCCTTCAACTCTTCCTAGTCTCTATTTTTAGTCCCGGACCAAGACAATGAAGTTTCTATTTCTAAGGTACGGATTCAACAGAAAAACCTTCTATTAAAAATAGGCTTATGACAGTGATGTTTTTTGAATGATTCATCCAATGATCGAACGAGAAGTTTTAAAATATATAATGTTGGGTAAAATAAGATTTTTTGCAATATACTCATATTTTAAATTTAAAAAATTCTTTTGACAAAAAATTGGACCAACTTTATTAGTGGGTGCACTGAAAAATACAAAATAATATCTATTCTATTGGTATTGGTAACTTTGAAGTTGTGCAGTTGTAGTTAGATTGAAAACTTTTGGCACCAACTTCAAAAGTACCAGATCCAATAGAATTAATATTATTTTGTATTTTTCATTGCACCAACTAATAAAGTCGGTCCAATTTTTTGTAAAATATATTTATTTCACACTTTTGAGTGTAACATTAGTCATCAAAATAATTCAACATTCACCAAAGAACTCATACTTATTCAGAGATTTCAAAACATCGCGGAAATATATTTTATATATTATATATATACACATATTTGAGTTTACCACTACTGTAAATAAAATATCCGGATCAAAAGTTGCTGGATATCACCTCTTCTTTAATTTGGTCATCTCGCATTTTTGATTTTTGAACAAATCTGTCCCTCTACATATCGTAAACACATACTTCAGAATTTACTATTGCTCTAACTCGAAAACCTATGATTTTTTTAAACGTTGCCGGATATAGTCCCTTTCTAATTTTCCAAACTCGAATTTTAGATTCTCGGAAAAATTTGCCTCATCCACATAGCTGAAACACATAATTCAGACTGTAACGCGAAAACCTATGATTATTTTTAAAAATGTCCAATTTAACCGGTTCCGGATATGGAATTTTCTTAAATTTTGCCGGCTCGGATTTTAAATTTTCGGGAAAAAACCTCCGTTTTTGAGGGGAAGGGCAAGTCTAATATTGATTTTTTTAATGGGACCAATTCTCAATACACTCAAATGAAACAAAAATCTTCAAAATCGGGGCACGTTTACTATTCAAAAGGCATTCCATAAAAAATAAACAAAACATGCAGACATACAGACAAATTATAGATACCTCCTCTCTTTGGTTGTCGGTCAAAAATGAGGTAATTATTTTTTCTACCTATTTAAACTTATTTATTATCTTTGTTTAAATAGGACATCCTATATTTTCTTCAGGGTCACTGTGATAAGGGTTTACTGTACCTAAGATCTACTGTTTTTGAAATAATTGCGAGTTCTTGAAAATGTTAGATATTTGAAAAACTGATATGCATTACTAATAAACAAATGACAAGTTCACTTTATGTTTACCAAGTTTGATTCTGCAAATTTTCTTCTATTGAATGTTTGCTATGGAATTTCACAAAAATATACAGTGTGTTTCTTTAGATGAGTTCTAATATCTTTCATTTCAAAATGTTATAACTTTATTATTTCAGATGGATCACCATGTATATTCTACAAGAAATCTATAGCTCTTTCAGTTCTCCATCGAATAGAGTTAGATTTCCCTATATCTATCCCCTTTGGTTTCGATGAGAATCATTTCAATTATGTGATTATCAAAAAGTTTGAATAAATATTATATGTAAATATCAACTTCTTCTATACATATTTTAACTTTCTTAACATACACATAAAAATAATCTACTATACTTATATCTCGAGTTAGACAAACGCTATCGATACCTATGCGTTTTTTTTTATATAGAGTTTAATCTGTTTTCATGGTAATTTATAATAATTGGGTGTATCTATTCCATATATTCCACAAAAATAAATTTCCATATTTTGTATCCGAAGTTTCCCCGTAACTGCTACAATTGGAACAAAATGTAATTGATTTAATGATATTATGTAGTTGACTGATCTACGCTTTTCCAAGCCCAACCAAAATTGTATGCATTTCTTCATAAACACAATCCTCCCATCCTTTATTTATAAAAAAGAGAAAAGTAGGTAGTTTTTCAATTCTTTCCAGCGACTTCTTTTGGCTGTTTCTGCCAAATAATTTTTTCGTGTGCAAGGAATATTTCCTTAGATACAGTCGGAGGATGATTGGCTTATGGGTCCAACCAGTACAACTTGGTCAAAAAATAACATGCCCATTTCCTTGTATCTTAACGGTTATTTTTGGTACAGGGTTTATCCTCAGCAAATCAAAGTCAATATCAATTTCTACATTATTTTTAATTTTTAGGTACATTTCATAAAGAAATGTACCTATTGCGATCGTTCACACTTTTGAATTTCGAATCGTTATTGGACATTATCGGCTAAGTAGTTTCAAAATGGCGACCGTCCAAACATTAAAAAAATATATCAAAAAAGGGCCGTAGTGTAAATATCATCAAAACTAATTTTGGGATGTAGATATAATATAGAAAAAATAAAAATTAATAGAGAAAAAAATAAACAAACATGAAAACTCAATATAAATTTGATGTAATTGTACATTTTCTGTAGATCTTAATATAGACCCCGATAAAAAAATATATATTTAAAAAAGTATATTTATTGATAAGAAATAGGCGAAAAAAGCAGCCTTGAGGCGGACCGCGAACTCTGTCTGCTTTACATTCAACGACCAAAGCAATAAGCTCTCATCACAAGGCTATGAAACATGCGGTTAAAAATGGGCGATTTGCATGTAATGACATGTAGGTAGGTATACCAATGAAAATGTTCAAATTTCAATTCAATCAATTTTGAGAAATTTACAGGCCGTTAGAATTTTTTTACTTTCCTACAGCTATACGTATGTAATGAAAGTATTGTAATCGTGTACAATTTTCGGTTTCTGGTTTTTAACAGATCTTAACGTCTTAAAGTTCCCTGAATAACAAAAATATATTTTCTGCTATTCGCCTGTTTTGTCCGCTTGTACCAAGATTATCTCGGGAATAGATGGACCAACTTTTTTGCTTTCTTGTTTCCGAGAAAAGTGTTTCTCTTAAGACTCTGGCCCGAAAACAGCTCTAACGGTCTTGTTGAAACTTCTCTAGAATACTATGCTTAATGTTCTCTAGTACCTGCTATAAAATATCGTTATCACGGCAGTCCATTTTTTGCAGGAAAGGGTTTCTTAAAGCTACCAGAGCAAAGTGAGCCAAATCCAAAGTACATATTTGGTGCTTGTAGCGCACATTATCTGCTAATTAAGTACTGTATTCCGAAATTAATTGCTCCGATAGGTTTTTTTTAATTAGCTCTACGAGCAACAAAAAAAAATTCTCAAAAATGTTGATTTCTAAAAGCAGAGCAGCCATTTTCTGAAAAAATATAACAGCAATTAATTTCGGAATACAGCACTTAAATAGCTCTACAAGCACTAACAAAGATTTTCGCGGAAAAGTTGATTCCTAAAGGTTGCTGTGCTAGCTTTAGATTTAAAGCTAGCAAGGCAGGCATTTTTCAGAAAACTATAACAGCAAATAATTTCGGAATACAACACTTAATTAGCACTTAATTAGCTCTACCAGCACCCAAAAAGATTGTCTCAAAAAAGATGATTTCTAAAAGCAAAGCAGCCATTTTCCAGAAAAAATATAAGAGCAATTAATTTCTGAATGCAGCACTTACTTAGCTCTACAAGCACTAAAAAGTTGATTTCTAAAGGTTGCTGTGCTAACTTCAATCTAAAGCTAGCAAAGCAGCCATTTTTCAAAAAACTATAAGAGCAATTAATTTCGGAATACAGCACTTAATTAGCACCTGATGTGCGCTACAACCACCAAATATGGATTTTGGATTCTATTCACTTTGCTCTGCTAGATATAGGGACGTTCTAAAATCAACTTATTGGGATATAGTTGGAGAGTTGGATCCGGGAATGAGGGTGATATTAGAGTTTTAGGAAATTGATGGTTTTTTAAAAGATAAATTGGGAGGTTAACTAAGAAAAATTTAGAAAATTTGAATACCTAATCGAATTATTATCCAAGCGGAAAATTATATTTTTGTTACCTAAAGTATACAGGGTGTCCCTAACTGATTTGACCTGATCGAGACAGTTCGAACAAAATTATATATTTTAGCATTAAAGATGTTTTAAAAACACAG
Organism: Crioceris asparagi; assembly: GCA_958507055.1. NCBI lineage: Eukaryota > Metazoa > Arthropoda > Insecta > Coleoptera > Chrysomelidae > Crioceris > Crioceris asparagi. The sequence continues at coordinate 69,958,864 of OY293829.1, read as the reverse complement.
TGTCCTTTTTTTCAATCCTAATTTTTCCCTTAAAAATTCAACCCCCACCCATAAAATTTTAAATTATGTTCGGTATATTTTTAACATAAAATGTGTTTTTCCTTAATTATTTATGTTTTCGATTAAAATTTATTTCTCACAAAGAGAAGCAGTTAAAGAAACGGCGATTTTTTTAAGTTTGATTTATTTGTAAACCGTAAAAAAATCATAGAAAATAAAAATAATCGAATAGAAAAATTAATTTTTTATTAACGTTTTCGCTGGCAACGATACTATTTTCTTCTAATTGTATCACCAATTGTACAATTTCCATAGCATCCATTTTTTTTTCTACAGTAGGGATTTCATTTCTAAAGAAAAATTTATGATTGTGGTAATGCCAATAATATCTGGCTTCTTGTTTGCAGGGGAATGTGAAGGTAGTAAACTGAATTTAGGAATAAACTGCATGTATGAGAGAAGTTATTTAGATTTTGGTATGTACGGGATGTTTGGGAAAATACGTTATAATTTTTTTAGAGTGAGATAAATACATTACCATTTTGTTGTCTCCAAGAAATTCGTTGGGAATGTGGTATACGATGTGAATAAATTGAATATTTTCGATTGGGATGTGAACGGTAAGTGTAAACAACAGTGAGTAGGTTATTTGAAAGATTGAAGTATACGGGGTATGTGAAAAGAAAATTGGAGTGTTTGTTTACATGATGTATAACTGAAGGAAATTGGATAGTTGATGTATGAAAGCTTAACAGCCGGTTTCACAAAGTTCTGTTAACAGCTTATCATCGTTGATGAGCCGTTAACAGTTCGTTATCTAAAATTTGAGTTTCACAACTGAATGTTAACAATGCTTGTCAACGATCCGTCAAACTTCTGTCAGATGAATCAGTCTACAAGCAGTGATTAAGCATTCTGTTAAATAGGTTTTTATTTATATTGAGTCCACTGTGTTTCTTTACATACAAGTATTTTACAGTTATATTATATAAGATATCTAAAAATTTAGTGAGAAAAAAGTGGAATTTTGTAGAATGTCTTCCTCATCTTTGACGTCCCTGTCCTCCTTCACAGACGATGATGAAATTAATGGGCTACCCCGACATATTCCTCATCGTTTTACTCCTTTTAATAAATACAACAAACAAGAATTTTTCGAACGGGATTCAGAAAGTTTTACCTATCTATCTAACATGTAACCAACTTACCAAACTGTAATAATGCAAGTGCAAATAATAATAGATTTTTTTTCCCAGTAACAAAACAAAACATGACGTATTTAAACTAGCTATGACACTTGTCACTTGTATTACCTTAGAACAGAATCTTTACATGAAAACTCTGTACAGTCTGTACTGTCTATGGTACTTCTTCAGTAATTTTTCCGTGATTGTGCATTGTTGCCCGACTGTCACATTGTTAACGCTTCGTTAACGGGTCGTTAGATAACGAGAACTTAATTTTTGTTTATGAAATGCGAGGAAGCTAACGAACTGTTAACAAGACCTTTGTGAAACCGGCTGTTAGAGTATTGAGTTGTAATTTTGTTGTTTGCTGGTTGCAAGAGATAAGTAAATTGTAAATTGATATGTTCGTTTTTAGGGGATTGTGAGAGTAGTCAGTTCAAACTTCGGAGTTTAAGTATGGGTTCTGCGAAAAAAATAAACTGGAATGTTTCTGTACCTACGTTATATCTGAGAGTAAAGAATATTGGTGTTTAAGTTAGAATTTTGGTATATGGAGGTGTCAGAGTAGTAATACAACAAATTAATTCTACTTCTGCATTTGCTTTGGATATTTAAGACCTGCATTTGCTTTTACATATTTTCTCTCCTGCAACCTAAGAACAATAATATCCAGTCTTTAGGTTCACCCACTAGCATTCTACGCCCACAACTTCATATTATATATTCAGGGCTTCCATTCGATTAATTGAAAGCCCCCAATGCGAACTATGAGTGAGACTATTCCCATGCCAACGCCAACGCAGATTATTTTAAGGGTGAATTGAATATCTCAGTCAGCATTCAAGATTATACAGGGTGTTTCATAATATATGCGCAGGACTTGAGAATGTGATAGCTTGTCCAAAAATATGAAAGAAAATTTATATTAACTTACCCTCTAAAATCCACAATTTTTGAGATAAAGGGTATTGAAATTAAAATTCGTTTTTGTGAATATCTCGGGAGCCGTTTATCGTACAGAAAACGGCTTTGTAAGCATTTTCCACTCATAATAAGCTAAGTTTTGAGTCAGAAAAAAAAATTTGTCAAGTCATAATTGGTGAAGATTTTGATGGAGTAGTGTTTGGTTTTCTCCCCAATTTCTACGCGAATGGAAAAAGTACTTTTGGTCGTGAGCTCTAAAATCGAACGCTTTCGAGAAAAATCAACTTTTATGGTGAAAAAACACGGTCAATTTTAGCTTTTGTTACTTCTTATAACGTCTACATAAATTTTGTTGAATTAGTAATAAAAAAAATATATTTCAAAAAATTTACGGTGTTCTTTCAACATAACACAAAAAACGATTTTTTTTCAGTTTCAATACCCTATATCTCGAAAATAGTGCATTTTAGAGGGTAAGTTATTATAAACTTTTTTTCATATTTTTGGATGAGCTATCACATCCTCAAGTCCTGGGCATATATTATGAAACACCCTGTATATTAAATATGACGAATGTTTTGGCATCATGACGAATATTTACATCATACCTACTTATATATAAACATCTGGATCAATATCGAACGGCTAACTTATCGAACACCTATATGTGACGTATGCAACGTCAATTTGTCAGTTACTTCAGTAATTATTGTTTACATCATATAACCGAAACAATATAAAGGTTTCGCATTTATTGACATAAAGGTGAGGCAATAATATGAAGAATATAAATTAGTAAAATTAGTTATATTATTCTCAACTAGTCAATAATGTGAAGTTCTGAGAGTATTATGACAGAGATTGAATTTCTTTAATGTTATTTAAGTACTTGATGAAAATTTGTTGACAAGATTAAAACTAAGATAACAATAACAACAACATTGGGCGGTTCAGTTTGACATTACTACCAGAATTCAAATATGTATATGACTTGATAGACAAAGAATCTATGTTGTTAGGTTCGAATTCTAAATTCTACTTTCTAAATCAATCAGTGAACTGGCACGACAGCACTGTGAAAGTCCGCCTGCTCCAAAAATGTTCTCCATTCTGATCGGTGTTTCGCCACTCTTGCCGAATCCTTATTCCTTTTAGATTTTCTTTTATTTGATCCAGGTATTTAATTTTTGCCCAACTGCTGTTCTTCTGTCCACTGGTATCTGCTTCGTTATTAGCTTTGTCATTTCCGTATCTTCTATCCTCTCTATGAGCCCTACCCATCGCAGCCTTGATATTTTAATTGTTTCTATAATTCAGCGTGTTGGCAAAAAAGATAAGAAACCTTAATCTTTGGTGTTGGTATGTTTTACCCCGTTTTCATGAATATATGTGTCAGGATTTTCTTTTCAAATATTGCTGATAATCGTTCATCGTTTCGTGTTAATATCCATATGTCCATGTGTCAGGACAGCACGAACTTGAGATGTGGTGTCGGCACCGTTCGGAGTGGAGGTAATCGTGTGCGATTCGTCGGAGGGCGGAGCGCCTTTGCGAGTTCGGACGTTGGTGGTGTGAGTGTGGGGCATGCTGCTATTAGTCAGCGATGCATGCTCGGGTCAAAATGATATTCCGAAGCATCTAGTGAGTTAGCGCTAGGTCGCGTGACGTTGGAAGATTTATGTTGAAGATTCGAGAAGGAGGGGCTTGTCTATATATTGGAGAAAATATGTTACAGTGTCAGTGACTCCGGGGCAGTCGCCCGGTGCAGTCGAGTCAGTCCGGGGCAGTCAGCCCGGTACGGTGAATACGGTGGAGACCGGGAGTACGGTGTAGTCTGGCAATTCGATGGGTCCTTAGTAGGGGGCCATAAATAAATAACGCTCGGTTGTAAATAGTGCAAATGGTAAATATAAATTGTACATAGTAATCGATAATTAGTGTAAGATATATAAATAATAATGTAATGTAAAATAAACAAATCCCAGTCATTTTTGTATGCCCGTTACTGTACCTATCATATATATCTGGCATTTGATTTTTCTGGAGATGACAAGTGATATGTGATCTTATATGTTTTATGAGACTGTAGTATGCTTTGTTAGACAGGTATATTCATATTCTTATCTCTATACACATATCAATACTTTCGATAATATAATCTTCAATCAGAAGGTTCTGGCATTGCTTCAGTCATTACGCTAGCACCCTCACCATAGAAAATCAAGTTCAGGTACGATGGCGAATTATGTGTATTTTTGCGCAAATCGCGAATTTTGTGTTCCAACACTTTTATGAGGATTATGTGCTCAAAGATTCTATAAATGGACTGAAAATATTAACTTTTTTTCAAAAATGATTTTTACAAATGGGGATTTTAGTTTAGCCTAAAGAGTAAAGTACGCAATAAGCTATGAGGTTTTATCTTGAAATATTCTTGACTATTGTGCTCTCAAGATATGGTTTATTGAATATTGTGCTCTCATGATATAAATTATTGAATATTGTGCTCTCAAGATATGGAGTAGTAAATTTTGTGCTCCACGCTTGATTGAGAAATTCGATGTCGGGAATACGGGTTGCCTACAAGTGTACGAACGAGTGAACGAAATTAGTTGCTGCTGTGGTATTTGGGGTAAAATTTTATTCAAATTTGTGCTCTCATTTTGTGCTGCGGGTTGCCTACAAGCGTAAAGTATTTGAAGGCAATTACTTGCTGTTGCGGTATTTACGTTAAAATTTCACTCAAATATTGTGCTCTCAAGAGTGTCAAATCTTGAGCTTCACATTCGATTGACCAAATTAATGTTTTAGGATGGGGATGCGGGCTGCTTACAAGTATAATATTTGAACTTGAACGCAATTAGTTGCTGTTGTGGTTTTTGTTGTTGAAATGTTACTCGAATATTGTGCTCTCAAGATATCGAGTATCAAATTTTGAGCTGCAGGTATGGAGAAAATTGATGTGTTTTAGGTTGGGGATGCGGTCTGCCTACATGAGTAAAATACGTGAACGCAATTAATTGCTGCTGTGTTTATCTTTTGTAATGTACCTATAAACAGCTAAAATGCATAATAATACGTATGTGTAATTCCTCTGCAATTTTATTCCATGTAGAACCCTTTGACATAATAGAGATTTTCAGTATGACAATTCGATCTTCGTAGTCCAAGTGACCACATTCAGAGTTATTCTCGGTGTTTCAGTTGTACAAAAATATCTTAGGCAGAACACAAAATCAAAGAATATTTTTACACACGAGAACAAGTAAATTATTGTCATAAATTTCAAAAATAATCAATAAACTCATATAGAAATACGTGTCACCAACTCTTGTTTTTTGACCGACTTTCAAACGGAGGTGGTATACAATTGGACAATTGGCGTGTTTTTTAGTTCTGTTCACTCCCTTCAACATGCCCTTCTCCCAAAGGCGATGGAGGGGGCATTTTTGTAGAAAATCGAAAATTTTAGAAAATTGAAGACAAGACCATTTTTGGCAACGTTTAAATTGGTAATTTTACAGCAGTAGTGAAGTCTGAAATATGTGCTTGTTTCCGCTACGTGGTGGAGGCCTTTTTCTTCGAAAACTGAAAATATGAGACGGCCAAATTAAAGAAGAGATTATATATAGCAACATTTAAATCGAACCTTTTTCAAAAAAAATATATATAGTTTTCGACTTACAGCAGTGGAAGAGTCTGAAATATGTGTATTTCCGCGATGTTTTGAAATCTCTGAATAAGTTAAGCAACGTACAGGGTGGCCCATCGAAAACAGTTCAGCAAGGTTTACGGCTTTGTATTGCTTTTATTGAGTAGTAGGTACTTACATGTTATCTTAATGTTGAAAATGTCCGCCATTCACCTCCATACAATAGTATAACAACTGTTCAAAGTGTTCTCAGACATTGTGAAGAACATCTGGTGTAATTTCTACATTTAATAAGAGAACATGTAAGTATTACTCAATAAAATCACATTTTTTAAAACGCAATTTCTCGGCGGTGCGTGCCTCAAATTTAAAAAATCTGGTGTGTTCACTCACACGACTTTCCTACCGCTCGCAGGCAAATTCCAGTGGATGAAATATTTTACACTATTACACTACTTTCCTTAGATAGCGACGATAATAGCGGTAGTAAAGTAAAAATCATCTGGTCAAATCGTGCTACCACTCATTTTTTTCAGCATGTCAAGACAAACACCAATGGTCATGTAACATTTTTTCGTAAGATGAAACGTTTAGCCAGATTCTGAAGAAACATGTGGAAAATACGGAATTTTATTCAAGGATAACTTTTTTTTGTGCTTTTTCTCGGAGATGGCGCTATATGTGGGTGGTGAAGGGCTCTCAGAAGAATACTTTAGGCAAGTTTAATCAAAATCCTTTTCGCCGTTTTCGCGTTATAGTCTTGAGCAAGTCACGTTTTTGGCTATAGCTCAAGACCCAGTGTATACAGGATTCTCATTCAGTGCCTCCGGCGAGTAATATTAGTACCAAACAAAATAAAAAAAAGCAACGAAATACACCGATCCGTTCCCGAGATAATGCTTTCACAGACAGACGAACAGACAAACAGACAGACAGACAGACAGACAGACCAATGGCTGAAAATATGTTTATTAGACTTAGAAAACTCTGGAACGTCAACATTTGTAAAAATCTCGATACCGAAAATTTCACAAGATTACAATACTTTCCTGATACAGCTACTATAGTAGCGTAGGAAAGTAAACACAACCGCCATTTTAAAGAGAATATAATTTTCTTTAAAAAGATGTATGGCAACATACCCCTTTCCATTTGAAAAAATAAGGGTATTAGCCACCCCCACTGGGGGGTTGAGGTTGCAGGGATGAAATGATTGGTAAAACGTATCCCCCTAAAAACAAAAGTTGACGGATCCAAGGTTTTTTACTTTCCTACGCTATTATAGTATCTGTATAAGGAAAGCATTGTAATTGTGAAATTTTCTGTATCGAGATTTTTACAAATGTTGACGTTTCAGAGTTTTCTAAGTCAAATAAACATATTTTCAGCCATTGGTCTGTCTGTCTGAGATAGCATTATCTCGGGAACGGATCGGTGTATTTCGTTGCTTTCTTTTTTATTTTGTTTGGTACCAATATCACTCACCGGTGGCACTGAATGAGAATCCTGTATACACTGGGTGTTGAGCTAAAATCAAAAAACGTGATTTGCTCAAGACTATAGCACGAAAACGGCTCTAAGGATTTTGATTCAACTTGCCTAAAGTATTCTTCTGATAGCCCTTTACCACCCACATATATCGCCATCTCTGAGAAAAAGCACAAAAAAAAGTTATGCTTGAATAAAATTCCATATTTTCCACATGTTTCTTCAGATTCTGGCTAAACGTTTCGTTGCGAAAAAGTGTTACATGACCATTGTTGTTTGTCTTAACATGCTGAAAGCACGATTTGACCAGAGGATTTTTACTTTACTAGAGCTATTATCCTCGCTATGTAAGGAGGGTATTGTAATAGTGTAAAATTTTTCATTCACTGGAATTTGCCTGCGAGCGGTAGGAAAGTCGTGTGAGTGGACACACCAGATTGTTTAATTATTACATACAAAGCCGTAAACCTTGCTGAACTGTTTTCGATGGGCCACCTTGTATTTGATGACTAATGTAACGCTCAAAAGAGTGCAATAAATATTCAAAAAATGGACAGACTTTATTAGATGGTGCACTGAAAAATACAAAAAAATATTAATTCGATTGGTTCTGGTACTTTTGAAGTTGGTGCCAGAAGTTTTCGATTTCTATCAAAATGTAGATTATTACGATTATGTCTGAAACGACCTATTCTTATTGCTAGTTATTACTTCAAATTACATTTGTTATGTCAAATTTTGAATAAAACTTTATTTCGCGTTTAATGCGGATCTAAATATCGAAATGTAAATCAGCTCGTAAACTAACGACTTTGAAAAGTTTGCCAAATTTTTGGAATTTAGCTATGGATATTTTGGCCAAATTGTTGTAACTGTTTCTTCCCATCATCATTTAATTTATTCGTAAGCATTAATCGATGGTGTCAGTTGTACCATTAAAAGTTTCATAGAACAAAATCTCAAGGACAAAAAGTTTTTCTCTAATATTTACCTTGTGGTAAGAAATAATATTAACTCAGAAAATGCAATGGAGTAGAATAATATGTGGGGAGTTTAAAACCTTTGGAAATAAAAAATAGAAATTCCCATAAATCGATTTTTCAATTTGAAAAACAAAAGTTCAATTATAATTTATTATCTAAATCAGTGGGGGCCATATTCGAAATAGCTTTGCATGAATGTCACAATTTTTATATACTTTGGTATGTAAAGGTTTTTTGATACAGCCAATATTATGGTTATATTTACATTGTTGTCAGATCTTTCGGTTTTCTGGAAATATAATTAACTTTGTTATTTCAAATGGGTCACCTCGTATATTTTTTATTCTTTGAAATCGTTAAGAAATACTGATTATTTTTCATGTAATGTTCGCTATACCTAAATGCCATAATTTCGGATTTATACCTACATTTACACCATCTCCGTCGAATTCAAAATAATACATTTAGATGGCTATGATTGAATGAACTGGTTTAATTTGAATAATCTTTAATAATCTATATCATAACAGAAATCTCGTAACAAGGTCTAATGTCAGTTAATTATTAAGAAAATTTAACGAAACTGGTGCAGTAGAAGATTTATCCAAATCATGGCACAGAAAACCTACAGCAACTGAAGACAAATCTTTAAATGTTTGAGTCATGTTAAAAGTACTTAGATCCACATTTGAATAATAGAAAAATTAGAATTTAGAAAACATAAAGAAAAGCCGATTACAGCAGATGCTCAAAATATAGTCCGTTTACTTCAATACAACGAGCCATACGATTTTTAAAACTTTGCAATACATTTTGCAACATCCCTGACTTCTCAGTTCTTATATCTGTGGTAATCCTATCTTTTAATTCCTGAATAAAGGCAGGTTTTGTTGTATAAACGATGTTTTTAAGTGATCCCACAGGAAATAACAGTCTAAAGGATTGATGTCGGGTGATCGCGGACGCCATTCGATAAAACCTCGCCTTCCTTGGAAAACATTATTTAGGTACCTATTGCCTCACCTCACGCGCTTAGTGAGGTGGAGCGCCATCTTGTTGCAGCCAAATATTGTGGTTTAGGATATTGTTATTGTCTGAAAGTTTCGAATAATGCAATTTTGGCATTCAAATGTAATTGAAAATACTTACTTGGATGATTTGAAAATAACTGAGCCAACTTCTGTATAATACTATTTTCCAATAAATTTAAATACACCGGAGCATTTAAGTTTTCTTTAATGAAATAGGGACCAACTATTTTGTCGCCTATTATTCCAGCCCATAAATTTTTCTGGATATTAGGCTTGGGATTCACGCATCAAACGAGGATTGTTACGTGACCAGTATCTAAAATTATACCGATTTACGTTTCCATTAATACAAAAAGTGGCCTCATCGCAAAACATAACATCACATTACCAGTTAAAAAAATTGGATCCTTTCGATTGTGACATTTTTCCATCATTATCATTGTCAAGCTATAAACGTCTATCAAAATCGTCATCTGACAACTCTTGAACCAACCTTACTCTGTATGGATGGTATTTATTATCTCTTAAAATTTTCATTACGGATGTTTATGAAATATCAAGTTCCTTGGATATTTGTCTATTGCTCAAGTATGGATCGTCCTCTAATATGACACAAACATCTAACGATTTGTTTTCAGTTTCTCTGCGCCCTGATTTGGATAAATCTTTTACTGAACCATTTTGGTTAACCTTTTTTACCAATTTACTTACAGTAGATCTTGTTATGGGATTTCGGATAGGATATAAATTATTGAAGGTATTACACGTTTCTGGTTGACTTCTATGCATATCACCATATCCTTATATCATTAAAATCTATATTCGTTCTCTCTCAGCTAAACGATAAATTATGACTTTCAATAAACACCAACAATAATATCTAATATTTTGACACGTCAAATTTAACTTCGGCGGAGATAATGTAAATGTAGCTGTAAATCCGAAACTATGGCATTTAGGTATAGGGAACATTACACGAAAAATAATCAGTACTTCTTAAGTATGTGAAAAATCAAAAAATATACGGGTTGATCCATTTGAAATAACAAAGTTCATTATATTTCCACAAAACCGAAAGATCTGAACAATGTAAATACAACCATAATATCGGCCATATTACAAAACCATTAGGTACATACCAAAATCAAAGTATATAAAAATCGTGCAAACCGTTTCCGAGATAATTGAGGCGTTCCATACTTAAAACTCACTCTGTAGGTACAAGGTATAAATATATAAGGTGAGTCGGGAGGAAGGGACCAAACTCCAGGAGTCAAAATAACGTCGTGAAGAAACTCATATGTTGACATTCGATTTTCATTTGTTTTGAAGTTACCACAACATTCCTTTAATAAATAAAATATTTCATCATATTCATTTTCTACTTCATCTACGATGGGCGCCTGTTGCACGTATGATTGTTTCATGTCTTTCTTTAATATCGGCATCAGCGTTTCTAATAAGTTGTATAATATGAGAATATGAGACTATTTCGAGTTAATTTCTCTTTCATTATAGAAGCCATAAATTCTTGAAAATGTTTTGTACTTTATCATCTCATCCCAGTTTTTCTTTAATCACACTTCTTACAAATTGTAGAATAAAAATATGAGTGATGATCTGAAATTTTGCTTTGTGTTTCACAATCAAGATAGCGGTTTAGGTATACATGATATTTCCAAAACGTTTTTCACATATTCCTGGTATGTAAATAAATTGATTCAAGTAAACTTATCAGAATCGTTTTTTTGTTAAATTTCTACCGGCTTACGGGATTTCCCTGAAAAAAGGTGCCGTGAAATTGGTCAATTATGATTAAAATATATCCATAGGCGTAGAAGTTTTATTTTTTAATAATTTAATATATTCAATTTGTAGGCCAAAAGCTAACTCCAATTCTGCAACCTTTCAACTTTTGAAGGTTTTCGGTGGACGGTGACTCAGTTGTTTAGACATACTTATTTGCTTTTTTTACTTCATACAGTGCCGCCATCATAGGATGAACCATTCATAAATCAGATAGAAATCAGCTTTTCGGATCTGATGTATGATTGGTTCAAGAAGTAGTTTTTTCGTTACTAACGGTGATACTCCAATCACCTCAAAAATGCCCAATGCGAGTTTGCGGTCACTTTTTCCAATATTCGATTCGATGAACCAAAAATAATTCATTTATCAATAATTTAATTATTTCAGTTTAAATCAGTACCTACCTATCTATAGAAGGTTGTTTTTTTGGCCGCCATCTTGATTTTGCATCTCTGATATCTTTTAAGAAACTTACTCAATACCCAGCAAGTTGCCACGCCACCCGGCAATGCAGTATCACTTGCGGGATTACATCAGCACCATGCACCACCAGATCCTTACCATCATTCCATGCCCAGCATCGAAGACACTCTTCATGATAGTCTATGTCTACACCGTTGGCCTTACACCCACAGCATCTCTACGTCCTTCGCTAACCTACAGGCAATTGTCGGAGACACCCACAGGAAACTATTTAGCAATAACCACCAGATCCATACCATCGTTCCATGCTCGAAGACCTTCTCCATGATACCGTTTTAGACTTCTAACGTACCAGCAACCAGATCCCAGTAGCTCTCGAGTGTTCAGTAGATGACAACAGGTACACCGTTTACACCAGTGTAACGGGCATTATTTATGTCTCAAGTTTATTTATTTACACACTAAAATATCACAGATTATTTATATACAGGATGTCCCAAAATTCCATATACATAGAGTTACTATGTATGTTGGTTAGATCAAAATAAGTCAATTGAGCCAAAATTACCTGGGTATATCACAAAGTGCTTCGTTTACCTGTGAGGAAGTTTCAAAGTTGAAAAAGAATTTCCTTTTTTTTTAAGAACTCAAGAACGGTTCTTTCGATTGTTATAAAATTTGGTATGTTGCTATATTTTAATTGAAGAGCCATTGTTCAAAGCGAAATTTACACAACTGAAAACATGGAAGGGTAAAAACCACTCTAATTACCATAAATTTCATCGTATTTTTTCCAGGGCCGGCCCTGCTCCCTCATTTTTTTTATGGAGAGCTGTATTCATTTGGTAATTCTTTGGGAAATTTCCTTCCGATTTTAAAGGATTTCAAGAATTTGAGTCGTCAACTGCTAGATATTTGTAGAATCTGGCGGTAAATTTTATAGTGAGGTTATGTTCGCCCGGAGCATCGCATTTAGTGAATGCAGGGCACCAATCGTTTAACACCTTTGTTTGTGCAGGAGTTATATCCGAACGTATCGTAAAGCTTTTGAACGTTGTTGTAGTTTTAAGCGGTTTTTGGTGGCGCAGGATATGTTGAGCCTCTTCAGTTTGGTTGAATTCAGCTTTTACTAGTCTTTACCTTTTTATCCTCACATAACAAACAAGAAAAATAATTTCCATGACCGATTCATTTGCATCACGCGCCTCAAAACTTGCAACAATATTTTTTTTCACGGCGAAATCTCTCCTTCATTTCATTGAAAAAAATAGTTTTGACATTCTATTATTTCTTATTAATATTGTGCTAGCTTCACACGAACACAATTGGCAACTTATTTTAATTTTGGCACTTAATTAACTCTATATATTCAAAAGTCAAATTGTCCACTTTGTGGAGCTACCTTCACAGTGTTTAGGTTTTCCATGCAAGCAGCATGTCATTCGTTATTGCTCTTATTCAGGGAAGAATGCAGTATTACCGACAACACTGCACGCCCGGGCCCCTTTGCCACAGTGACAGCGACAGCCATCACACGTGGCAACGAGGCTACGAACACGATGCGGAATGTGGTGGTGTTCGTTCGAACTCAAACCACCACCAAGGTTGTTGTGTATGAACAAAAATAGAATATCTCCATTATAAATAAATCGTTTTTTTCGACGATACGATACACAAATAGAAACATGATGATTTCCTAACTAACGAACAACATTGCACATGTTGGGTAGATGAGGATCTTCTCAGTTGTTTTGCCTGTTGCTGTTTTATGATGTATTTGTGTGTAGAGAGAGCTGTCGCTGGCTGGTGTGGATCATGCCATGAGAAGTCAAGTGGGCTTTGGGCTTGCTTGTATTTTTTCGACTTCTCGTTGTCAAAAATAGAATCGCCAGGTTTATTATTAGGTTCGCACAGGAAACAGCATATGGCGACGAGAATAAATAGTAATACAATGTGGGTAATGGATGTTTCAGAGGAAAGAAGAAACAAAATGAAGAACATACTGGTGTTGCATACATATATTATTACCGTATGAAATATACATACCTATGACTTTCAAACTTCGACCAGTCTGCAGAACTAAATAATAATATTTTTTATAATGTTATTATTATTACAAATCTAACAGCTAGATCTCTCTCAATCAACATACCTTTCAAACAAATCAAAATCGGTTTGTGTTGTGTGTTTGAGAGGTTCGGTTCATCCGTTTGAGAGATACGATGCCTCAGACAGATGGACAGATACACAAGTTAGACTTACTAAAAAAACTAGTTAAGAACACTTTCGATCATGTCACCTGTCAAACATTAAATTCTAAAAATAAAATTGGTTCATCTGTTTGGAGGCTCCATCAGACAGACATATACATTAGTTAAATTTAAACAAAAAATAAATATAACTTTGTAGTACACCATCGGCCAAGATTAATAAATAACTTGAAAGAAAAATTGGGACCGGATTCATTAGAGCTTGCACTAAAAATTATGAAATAACAACTCAATGAAGGCATTAAATAAATTTTATTAAATCTGAAAGGAATCACATTTGACGACGAGTTTAAATACAAAAATAAATAAAATAAAAAAATAAATGCTTCTTATTAGAAATGAAGGTAAATGTGTAGATCAGGTTCCAGAAGATTTTTGTTTTGCTTTGTTATGTAGGCCTGTATTGTAGAAACTCATTCCAATGAAAATTTAAAATCGCCAACACCCAACAAGGTTACGACGGGAGGGTACAGGTGGAGTGAATAGGGGTGCTGGACGGGGGAAATAAGTGTTAAGTGATTTACTTTTAGTAGTAATTTGGCAAATATAATAATTAATTAAATCGACTAATAAAAAAAGTGCTGCAATTAGCGAAAACAGAGTCGTGAAAAAATATATATGGGGGACGATGCCTGCCACTATTTATGTTGTAGATACAGCCATGGTGCGATGTTGCCACAATGACACGTTTGTACGGACATCCGATATATGATGTCTAATTTGCAGGAATAAATAAATTAATAACCGATGAAATATTGATAAAACGCCTTCAAAATAAACAGTGCAGCAGCGTAGTTGCGCACAGGCCTGTCCTATGAGGTATTACGGTGAAAATATGTAGTAAACTTTAGAATGTTTTTCTCGCCAAAATTAAGTGACCGCCTAATATTTTTTAGTGGAAACAGATCCAAAACATGCCTTAAAGCCGCTGTTAAAGTGAAATTATCGAGATCCTTTGGAACCTGAGCTACACATTCACCGAAAAGAGGAAAATAACTGGAATAGATTCTGCAATTACATAAATAGTATATCTCTAGTACTTACAACAAAATATACACATGATTTTTAACAAGTTAAATCGACATTAAGGGTTCGTAATAACTAATATAAAAAATCATCCTTTCTTGTCTTCAAGAAGATTTCTATCGTCTGTTTTTACACAATAGTTATTAATAATTATCTTTCACTATCCTCATTATAACTGACACATGAAAACTACACAAAATCACATTCAGTATTCATAATTAGGAATTATGCCAAAGTTTTTTCTTAGAATTTATTACATTCAAGACCATTAAAATTCTCTCTTAACCATATAGGCATACTTGTCACGTCTACGATGTGAAATAGTATCCCAGGTATCCAATAATTGCTGAAGCTGTGGATACAAATAAAAAAAATACAAATAATAGAACCGACTTTATTTGATGGTGCACTGAAAATACAAAATAATTATTAATTCAACAATTGGTACTGGTAATTTTAAGTTGTGCAGATGTAGTTAAATAGAAGACTTTAGCACCAATAGAATTAAGTGAAATATAATTTTGTATTTTTCACTGCGTCAACTGATAAATTCGGTCCTATTTTTTGCAGAAAATATTAATTAAATAGTCAAATTATTTATTCGGGTACTGCGTTCATATTATTCGTCATTAAAATCCTACAACGTTCATCAAAGAAGATAATACTTTGCTTATACTTAATCAGAGATTTCAAAACATCGCGGAAACACACATATTTCAGCCTTTACCACTGCTGTAACTCGGAAACCTAAGATTTTTTTGAAAAATGTCCAATTCAAACGTTGGCGGATATGGCCCTGCCTTTACTTTTGTCTTCTAAAATTGTTGATTTTCGAAACAAATTATCCCCTCCACATAGCGGTAACTCACATATTTCAGACTTTACCACTGCTGTAACTCGGAAACATGATTTTTTTGAAAAATATCCAATTCAAATGTAAACGAATATGGTTTTGCCTCGTCTCAAAAAAACTCCTTTCTAAGAAATTTTCGAGATATTTTCGATGTCGAAAGTCGGAGTACGTTTACTATTTAAAAGATGCAAACAAACAAAAAAAAACAGACAAACAGTCGAATTATATACCTCATCCGTTTAGGGAGACGGTCAATTAATAATTTTTCATTAAAAATACACTCCTAAAAAGCATCAAGTAAATACCTTTACTGAAAAAAGTCTCGTAAGTTATTTATTCTTGGTCCAATTTTTTTTAAGACGACTGTTGATAAAATGACTAACTTTCTCTTGTACATCATACAATTATTCAATATTTATTTAAATACTATCGTTTTAATCATTATAGTGGAGAATTAAAAGGTTATTATATAACCCCGATTTAAAAAAAAGTGGAATAATTTCGTTACCAATGTCAATTTTTATTTCCTATATTTAATTTTTTGTTGACCCACGAATCCAAACGGAGGAGTTATACAATTGGACTGTCTGCTTTTCCGATTTATGATTCATTTGAAAGAGGAGGCTTTAGAAATGGTTCAATATTCGTAAAAACTCAAATCCGAATTCTCCTTCCCTTCAAAAAACACCACCAAAGGGGGTGAAGAGGGCAATTTTTCTCGAAAATCGAAAATCTGAGGTGGCTTAATTAAAGACAGGACAATATCCGGAAATATTTTCGCTATGTGGAGCGGTTTTTGAGTTACAGCGGTAGTAAAATTTAAAATACTTATGCTTATTTCCGCTGCGATGTTTTGAGGTTTCTGAATAATAACAAGTACAAGCAAAGAATATAGGTGGGTAAGTACTATCTTCTTTGGTATTAGTGAACGTTCAACGATTTTCTTGGCTAATGTATCACTCAAAAGTGTGAAATAAATATTTTTCATAAAAAATTGGACCGACCTTATTAGTTGGTGCACTGAAGAATTCAAAATAATATCAATTCTTTTGGTGCTGGTACTTGTGAAGTTGGTGCCAAAAATTAGAAATCTAACTGCAACTGCACAACTTTAAAAGTAACCCCACCAATAGAATTAATATTATTTTGTATTTTTTAGTGCACCAACTAATAATGTCGGTCCGTTTTTTTGTAAAAAAATATTTATTTCGTGTCTGTTTCATCTCCAGCCTATAAAACTGTAATGTTGTTAGTATGTTTTCTGATAATCTTCTATATATACAAATATTTATTTGCCTCTCAAAATCAGAATTTGAACAGCAAATATACATCTATGAAAAAACGAAACTCTTACAAGATCACTCTTGTGTCTTTCATACTGTTACGAATCCGCTAAACGGGGAAAGTTTACTGATACAGAGTTAGATGACCGCATCACACAAGGGTTTATTTTATTATAAAATTTCAAGTAAAATTTTACGAATAATTCCAATATTTCGTTTTGTTCATTATCCTAAAATTAACGGCTTAGAAAATATTAAGGAAAATATACGAAAAGTGACAGCCGCCCCTCCTACTCTGCATAAAATTTGAAAGAATAGAGAACACCGCCCTTAGGCCTTCCCTCAAACACTTGTGCCCGATTCGTACTTGACTAATTTTTGACCGACAAATCAAACGGAAGAGGTATACAATTCGTTTATTTGTATGTTTTTTTAGTTTTTTTTTATCGATGTTCGCGCCTTTTAAATAGTAATCGTGCTCCGATTTTCATGATTATTTTTTCATTTAATATAGGACTATTGAGATTTGGTCTCATTGAAAAATCGACATTTGAAATATTCTTCCCATCAAAAACATCTCCGAACGGTGGTGGAGAGGACAATTTGTTTCAAATATGGAAAATTAGAGACGATGAAATTAAAGAAGAGACCATATCCGGCAAAAAAAACTGTTTCCGTGTTATAGCAGTGGTAAAGTCTGAAACATTAATTCCGCGATGTTTTGAAATCTCCGTATAAGTATAAAAAACGTTTTATCATCTGCTTTGGTGAACGTGGAATTATTTTTATGAGTAGTGATACACTCAAAAGTCTCAAATACGCATTTCTTACAATAAGATAGACCAATTTTATTCGTTGGTGCACTGAAACATACAAAGTAATATTAATTGTATTGGTGCTGGTACTATTGAAGTTGGTGCCATGAATTTTCAATCTAACTACAACCGCAAAATCACCAGAACCAATAGAATAAATATTTTTGTATTTTTCATTAGCACCAACTAATAAAGTTGGCCCATTTTTTTGAAGAAAATATTTATTAAATAGTCAAATCAGTTATGCGGGTACGGGGTATAATAAGGTGCAGCTAAGTTTGGGTTCACACCATAAATTTTTCAAGTTCAAACTTCACATGGATATTTGAGGCGATGAAATTGACGGAATAAATTTGTACACAAGCGACAAGCACTGCAATAATATGCGAGGGATGAAGTCAAGGGCAACTCCTCTTCCGCCGTCTCTATATCCACTTCTCTTCACTGCCTAAACAGTGTTTTCACTAAAAAGGCGACCTACAGTTTAAAGTGGATTCCGAACCACCAATATATCTCTAAGGAAACACCATTCTACCCCGGATCAGGATTTTGTCAAGGTTTTTCTTACCACCCAGCTTTAATGCGGGCTGTCGATCGCTAGTTTAGGCCATCCACTAGCGATTCTTCTACCACCGGAATTATTTCAGAAAATTTTCAGGAAAGGAAAAACTTGGGCTCAAACCCACGACTTAATAACCAGACCCCCACGGGCAACTTTAAGTTCTTAATAAAAGTACAAGTACAAGGTTTTAGTCCAAGGTGTACAAATATAATCGATAAAAAACCTCTTTATCATAATTGCTAAATCAACTCCTTTTTTCGCAATAGGTTAAGATTAAAATATGATTTTGGGAAACCTTCACTGGGCTATCTTTAAAGTGGCTTCCAGTACAGTTGCTTACCTTCGAATTCGGTAAATTTGGCACTCTTAATAAATAACTGCGAATAATTTTATAATCAGGAACATATCTTATGTCACTATGCTGCACAATATCCATCCACCATCGAAGTAATAGCAGAAATTGTTGCCAATCATTCTGCACACCCAAACTGCAATGAACTTGAATCATAATTGCCAAAGATGGTATAGAAGCCAGCCACCTAAAGAAAATACGAAATCAATTCACTCCATCTGTCCAATACCTCTACCTGAATCAGTTATATACTTATTTTTCTTCATAAGTGCCGTAAGAATGCTGAAACTTTTCGAAGCTGTATCCAAATTACGACATAATTCCAATAGTTTTTTGATCAGATGTTCAATATTTTCTCTTTCAATAATAAGGAATGAATTTTTTATTGTTGCAACAGATTCTACAAATGTCAGAAGCATCAAGATGTTCTGGTTATTTGACTGAATGAATGGAGTCATGTCTATCTTTAACGAAGAATCCAAGACAATCCCGTGTCGACTCTGTTAAAACAGCGTGTTAACAAGTATAGAAATATAAGAAAAAAATCAACTCACCTGGAGAATGATTAAGCTTTTCAATAAGTTTGTCTTGGATATCAATGTTTCAGGAAGTTCATTTGCATTTTTAGATGGTGGCAATAAATATTTGATGTTTCTGAGGTCCTTTAGAAATATATTGACACTTTTCTTTTCCTTTTTCAAATACAGCAACAATTTCTCAGCATATATGCAAGCGGATCTCAAAATTTTTTCATCACATATGAATAGAAGATACAGGGACATAAATTCGCATAGTCTGAGTGTTAGGGATTGATTGTTGGAGACGCCAGGATTGGAGAAAAGGAAGTGCTTGAAAATTTTGGGACGTTTGTAAACCATTATCAAAGAATTGGCAATGGTTGTATGTAAGATGCGATCTTTCATTAAATTGATGACTTCAATGGTGCTTAAATGAGATAGAGCGTTACTTTTCACAATAACGGTCCTTTTAGTTAACACATACTTAAGGCTAGCTCACAATAGATGACAATAGCCAGCAGATAGAACACGATTAAAAGCAACTCGGCGAGCGGCAATTTCATCTTTATTAATACACTAGCTGTTTTACCTGGCACTTCCCGGGCACTTTGGAACATTGTGGCACGAAAACAAAAAGCCATAAAAAGTCTTGAGTATGGAACCCTTCTACCTCAGAGTCCTATTCGCACGTAGAACCAGTCCGATCACCAACCCAGATCCATCCACAGACATGCACCAAGAGAGAACAGCTTTTCCGATATTGAACCATTCACCATTCAGTCCCAGTCGCACTGACAAACTCTCATAAAACATTCCAGTGACATATTACACACAAACATAGCAAAAAAGCCCACGAAAATTCAACCATAGAGCTCAGAGATACTTCTGGTATTACAGGTATGGAACCGTCCACCGAAGCGGCCCAGTCACATTTACAGCCATCATCAGATCATTTTAATAACATTCTACATTCATACATGGTAAAAAGATCATCAAAATCCAGCCATAGAGTTCAGAAATATACAACAGATATTTAAGTACGGAACCCACCACATAAAGTCCCACGGGCACTGATAGTAAGATAGTCTTTTACTTAGGGTATGATTAACAAGTGTGCAGAATTTGGTTGGGATATCTCGAATAATGTAAGTTTTATATATATTACATATATAGATAATAAAGTAGCTGCGCCCTCTAGGCTGGTATGTACGACAGCGCTAAGCACGCCGCTCACCGTGGTGAGTTTCATATCGTTTCTCGTTCTATAAATATATAGAAATAGTATGCGCAAGTCTTTAGAAAGAGTGTACCACGTTTGAAAGTTTCTTGCCACAAACGAATCAATTTTTTTTTCACAGATTATGCTCATCGTATCTAGAGCATTCATAAATTATGGAAACGCTTTAGTATCGTCTAAAATATTGTCAAATTTCCGCGACTTTGCACGCGGAATCCCGTAATATTATACTGGTCATTACTTTATTCATGCATTCCTATGAATACAAACTCTGAAACATCGTTTGCCCAATATTATGTTTTGATATTATATCATGTCGAGACCCTTGAACTTCAAAATAAATAAGACCACAAAAACAAAAAGTCTTCTCCACAGTTTATTATTAAAGATTAATTACTGATGAGACATGTTTCGAGATTGTACAATCTCATTTTCAATCAAATTGTTGAAAGTTGGAGGAGATGAAAATATGAAAAAAATTTTAAGAAAAGAAAAACATTATGAAAACGATCCCAAAACCAATGCAAAAAATTGAAATTAAAATATATATACTTGAAAAAATAAATTATCCCATTATAAAATTAAAATAAAGTAAAATAGTCACATTCTAAAAAAACAAAAAACGAAATTCCACGTCACGTCACATTGTCAGTGTCTGAGTGCCCGTGCCCGGTGACTACATCATTGGTCAGCTGATGGTAAAAGAGATATATTTCATATATTTTTCTTTTCTTAAATTTTTTTTTTCATATTTTCATCTCCATAACTTTCAACAATTTGATTGAAAATGAGATTGTACAATCTCGAAACATGTGTCATCAGTAATTAATCTTTAATAATAAACTGTGAAGACTTTGTGTTCTTTTTGGTCTTACCATTTCACTCCACTTCGAGAATGGACTTCTACAACCATTTCAAAATAAATGTCATTTTATCAATTTTTCACACTTACCGACTTTTAATACCGTCTTCGATATATTCGCTTTGCAAAATTTTCAAAACTCTTGAATTTGCCTTGCAAAATACAAGAGCATGTGCTAATTCTTTCAAATTGTTGCCATTTTTCAGCCAGTAGCATAATGCCGACTGAACAAAACTATCATCATCTGCTCTGAGAAGTATCCAAACCAGTTGTGCTACATGACAAGTGAACATCTCGTCGTTGAAATTTTTCATCATTATGGACAGTAAATCATCACCGAGAAGAAGCAGGTTCTTGTTATTTTGATGTTCTACGATTACGATTGGGTATATGTAGGCTATATGTTTCAGTACATTTGAATCTATTGAGAATCTGCGTTTTGAATAAACTAATGACGATATTGAGGAAAGGATCTTTTCCGAGCTCCAAATAGGCCTGTAAAAAGTTTTTTAACCTGAGAGAAATTCATTTTAGTTCAGACAGTAGGTAGTTTTAGTTTGGAAAAAATCTGGGTGCGATGAAACATTGTTAGCATACGAATTGTTGATTATCTCTCTTTGTCTATGTGGATATCTTCCGAAAGTAAAACATACTCGGTTTGCGATCCCTAGTCCTCTGAGCTTTTGCCGCTTATTTGAAAATGACACCCAAAATCCTTTAATTTCCAAGCAAGAATGATTTATTGCTTCCTAGAAAAAAAGGTACCTTATGCATGGTATTTGTCATATGTGTTTTTTCTTGTAATTAAGATAGATTTTTCAATCACTAGCTAAAAGTATGACTTTGTCAGGACTTACAAAACTGAAACAACAATCATTATTCTAAATTATTAAGTGAAAAGATCATCAATATATCTATTGAGCAAGCAAAAACTTAAATTTGATTCCTCCCATTTCTGGTTTCTCCAACAAATTACAACCTCAGTACAACATGAAAAGCCGAAATTTGTTCGATGAGGTAGCAGTCGATAAGAGTTTGGAAAAGTAGGAATGGCAAACAGAGCAAGTAAAATCGGCCAAAGATAACAATCCATTCTTGAAGCAGTCTTGGATTGAGTGCACCATCACGAAAAAACACTTTGGGAAGATGTATGTGTGCGAAGTCTGGAAGTGAAGACTTATTGGAGTCACTATAGAACAGCTATGTATTGAAAGATGATCGCCGCCTACATAAAAGCCTCTGAGCCTTATGATGCATGGTATAGCCTGCTACTAGTTGTACCAAAAAGTGTATTGCACCAACTATAGGATGAAGGTCGAAGAAGGTTCAGGAACGATTCTATTGAGTGAACAGCAAGGAGGATGTGAAACGGGAGTGCCAGAAGTGTGACGTATATTCGTACATGCAGTTTGCAGGAAGCAACAATAAAAACATCAATAACAATAATAAAAACACATAAATCATTGAGTCTTGTTTCCACTAAGCGTGTGAAGACTTGTGGTAAATGTGTAGATCAGGTTTCAAAGAATTTTTGTCAACTTTTTGTTTAGTTATGTAAAACTGTATTGAAGAATCTCATTCCAAAGAAAATTTTAAGGTGCCAAGTGCCAATCCCCAACAAGGTTATGGGAGGGTGGAGTGAATAGGGGTGCAGGGTTGTGAAAATAAGTGTTTAGTGATATACTTTTATTACTAATTTGGCTAATATAATAATAAATTAATCCGATAAATAAAAAAGTGCTGCAATTAGCGAAAATAGAGCCAGCCATAAAGTAAATATAAGGGGAGGGAACAATCAGCCTGCCGATATTTTTTGTAGATACAGCCATTGTGCGATGTTGCCACAATGACACGTTTGTACGGACATCCAATACATGAAGTCGAATTTGTAGGAATAAAGTAATAGATAAATAAATAACCAATGAAATATTGATATTACGCCATCATAGTAAACAGTTCAGTAGCGTAGTGGCGCACAGGCCTGTCATAGAGTCGACATTAGGAGAAAGGCGACGTGAAAATAGTAAACTTTTGAATTGATTTCCTCGCCAAAATGAAGTCACTGCCTAATCATTTTTAGTGGAAACAGATCCAAAATATGCCCTACGGCCGCTGTTAAAGTGAAACTATCGAGATCGTTTGGAACCTGATCTACACATTCACCAGACTTGTTTTTGCTAGATGTTGTAAAAATACCTGATTTTGGACACAATCAGTCAAGATGGTGGCAAAAGCTCAAAGATGTCGTAAACTCAGTATGTTTACATATACATTATCAAGTTTCATTTGCGGCCCATTTTTTTTTCAAGGTACCGTCCTAATGCCTGAGTTCTTCAAGCAACTTTGTGATAAAATTACCTGCTATTCGTGCATAGAAAAGCAACTATTTCAAAAAACACATCTTTCGAACATTCATGCCACGTCGTCACATCTTTTGGCAGTTTCTTCAATTCTGAATGATATTTTTCTTGATCTTGATTTATATTCAAGCTCAAGGCAATCGAAAACAGCTCCAAACCAACAGAAAATAAATCTCGATCATGGCATAAGATCAAAATTTGTTCACAAACTTGAGGTAATAGTTTAGTGAACGTTTGAATAGCATATGGGAGTTCAGTGCTTTCGAAAATAAGCAGACCTGTTATGTTACGAAAAAGGTGATAGGCTTCATTCATAGCCATCATTAAATTCAATGCGGTTTCTTTGGGTACATTCTGAAATAGATAAAGATCCATTTATACATAGGACCAACAGAAAAAAACCTGATATACCCGTGTCAGGTAAGTGGGTCCCCAAGTTAGTAACCATGGTATGCACACGTTGACAGGCTTTGATGTAGGTGGAAACCTGGAAAAGTTCATAATAATGGAAACATTTGATGTAAAGAACAAGCCAAAGAGCGTGGTTACTAGAATTACATTATAGCGCATATGCATCCAAAAACGTTAAGTGAATCACACAAAACAACACCTTTGAATAGTGTAACGAGCATATACAAATATAAAAATTATTTATTTTCAAATTTATTTATTTACACACTAAAATATCCAAGACTATTTATATCCACTACTTACAGATCTTTCACTACACTATCGACTACTATGTACAAATTATATTTATTATTTACACTGTTTACAACCGTATTTGGACCGAGCGTTATTTATTTATATTGTTGGTGGCCCCCAACTAGTGACCCGCCGGGCTGCACCGTACTGCCGGCTCCAAGGGACTACACCATACTGCCGGTCTCCACAGTACCGCTGGTCTCCGTTCCGTCGGTCTTCACCGCACTACCAGACTCACTCGACTGCAAATCCTCTCCAATTTCCAATGTATAGGCAAGCCTCTCTTTTTCGAATCTTCAACCGACATCTTCCAAAGCCACAAACGTTCCACCACTAGCGCGAACTCACTAGATGCTTCGGGATATAATCTTGGCCTTGGCATGTATTGGTGGCCAATAGCAGTATGCCTTACACACATACCTATCCTCCTCCCTCTGACGAATCGCACACGCCTACTCGATAATAAATTCGTTACATTAGCAAAATATACCCAGTAGCAATAGCCATTCTTCTCGTAAATTTCAGCCCCATCATTTTGTTAACCAAGACTTTGATCTTCAATGCACCCAAGCACTGCAATGGTTGTTAACTGCTGAGGATTTGTAAGCAACGCCGTATCAGGAAATCCATCCATAACACGCTCAGAACTGAGAGAATGCCTATTGATAAGGTTTTGAAGGCAGCAGAGAGAACATTCTTCTCTCTGGTAGGCAGCAAGAACTGACGTAGCTACAGCCAATGCAACATCTTCAAGCATTTCAACGCGCGACGAGAGCTGCGCTTTCCTTAGCCTAATATTTTCTTTTGAAGGTCGTTTACATCACGGCCCACGGCAGCTAGCCCAATAACGGAGAGCAGCGATGACATCACCAGGCTATGTCTGGGTAGCACCTATAGCTTGGAGATGGTAGTACTAATTCAACTACTAGCCTCCATAACATGCTAAGTGAGTCGTGAATGCTTCTTAGGTAATGGTAGCTCAAGGCTCAAGATGAGGTCCGAGTCTCCCTGACTGCGGCTACGTATGCCTGTTATATTTGAGCCGGTTGATGAGTCAGACTTATTTGGAGATGGAGGGTTGGTGCTAATTCCAAATCTGCTTTCCACTGCAGCTAATAGAAGTTCTGCAGTCGTGCAGGAGGTAGATGCAATAATATTTGAGACACTGTTCATCCTCCTTATCTGAAGGTCTGAAAGCGCTGCTTGAAGATGTAGCAGGATATCACAGTGGTTAATAACACCGCGCCGAGCCCGGCATACTTTCTGAATTTCCTCAATATCTCAGTTACTTGTAGTTGGAATATAATTACTTATAGAATTAATTGTCTAAGCAGCTATATAACAATGCCGTCGTTAAAATACGAACGTGCCCACTAAACCGTTACCAAAACTGAAACCCTGAATCTGATGGTTTGATATCAGATCAAGGTGATGGAGATTAAACAAAATTGCAGTAGCTTGTTGAGCATTGGGAACCAGGCGATACCCAAGTGCATTTAAAATCACCTCCATATACTGGGTTCTGCACCAGACTTGGCTCTCAATTGGAAAATACATAATATACAGGGGGTTTCAGTAATAAATGAAATATTGAAACTAGAAAATTAAAAGCTCTATCCTTTATACGTGATTTGGATGAAATCTCATACTTTGCTAAAATATTTCCAATTATTAATGAAAAATTCTGTACATAAATGTATGTATAAGTACAATAAGTACAAACAAGGATACCTATGGAAATTCATGTACTTTTGTAATTCAGAAAAGTACAAATATATATATATATATATATATATATATATATATATATATATTAATAATGAATATACATATTATTAAGTTTCTGAAATCATTTTTCTCACATAAAAGATTGCTAAATTCAGGGAGAAATCAAATCAAAAAATATTTTTAGAACTTACCTCTTGACAACCAGACTAGTAATCATTGCCAATTCATTGATAAAACTTCGCTTTTGTAGGTTAAGAGCAATATCTGAAACATAATCAGCAACTCCGGATTGCACAACATTCGTATGAATTAATAAGATACCTAAAGTATGTGTGATTTCTTGGGCATTATCTGCTTGAAATATTTGTAGCTTTGTAGCTGAACATATCCCTTGAAGAATAGATTCAAGATTTGAGTCGTGCACTGAAATCCTTAGAAACAGAGTTATTTCTATTAGCAATTCTGTAGAGTTAATGAAATGTAGCTCATAATCTACTTTGATATTAATAAAGCTTACTTGGATACGAATTTCCTCAATAATTTAAGCAGGTTTCCAAAAATATCTTCGAAATTTATCTTATCCATAGAATTTAGGATTCTAACAACAAAATCGAGTCCTTGTTTCAACTTTGTTGGGTTCTTTGAAAATTCATCTCTTTCAATAATTTTCATCAGGAACAAAATGTCACTACTGCAAGTGAATATAAATGAAATATTTGAATTCTGAATTCATCATAATAAACAGCTTACCGAATCTGTGCATCATCTAATATTGATACTACATCTAATCTTTCGA
The DNA here is from genome assembly GCA_958507055.1 of Crioceris asparagi. Classification (NCBI taxonomy): domain Eukaryota; kingdom Metazoa; phylum Arthropoda; class Insecta; order Coleoptera; family Chrysomelidae; genus Crioceris; species Crioceris asparagi. Next base: position 69,932,000 of record OY293829.1, on the reverse strand, counting down.
ATGGTAAGCATTCTAAAATGTGTGTCAATTCTGAAGAAGTCAAAAGATCGCTCTTATCAATGAGTATTTCCAATTGATCCGTAGGTATCATTTTAATTTTACTTTTTATCTATCTAATATTTCATGAAACTTATTCACTTTGTACTTTACTTCTGTTTACTAATGACTGAGTGAATGTCGAAAGTAAAGCAATTGTTTTGTCTGTCATCATAAAAATTCAGGCATTTCCATAGTTAACATGATTTTAGAGAAGTTTAATCTTCTCATGTACTGTATATGTTGTCTACGCCTACCCTGCACGATCACCATAATTTGAATATTTCTTAAACTCAAAGCATTAAAGTCGTTTCACTAACGGCATCTACCTTTTTACAATGGAAGTTAAGAATCTACAGCATAGAAGCAATTCATATGATACGGGTTTGAACGTCCTCTATTATTGATTAGATTCGGCACATTAGCAAGAAAAAGAAAATCTGAATCAGATTTTTTTATAAAAATTAAATGTTTTTACTCATTACTGCATCACAACAAATATTTATTACCCAGATCTTTCGATTTATAGTGACTTGAGTTCACTTAAATCTTTGGATAATTTATGGCTTGGCAACACTGCCGTATCTGGCTTTTGTATACAAACAAAATTTCTGTCAGTTAAATTGAGGTTAATTGTTCAATTGCATTGTTTATCTGCCGCAGTGTTTAGTGAAGCGAAAATCGTCTATTGCACTTATACAATGAGAACAAATAGATGTGGCCTACTTTTGGCGGTGTATGGGGCGTTGAAATTGATACAGGGTGATTAAGAAACTTGGTGGAGTTGCGCGGTCATCGACACCTAGACATTGATCTTGTCGGTTGGAGTTGGAGGTAATCGCCCTACGGGAGCAATGTGAGTGCTCGAAAAAACATTGGCAATGTGACGGTAAGCCGGGTATACGAAGGAAAATGCACAAAAAAGAGGAGAACTTCGAGCAGAAAAAGCTTGATCTGGAAGTATGGCTACAAAGAATGGAGTCCCGCTTAGCGGGTATGGCACCAGTGGGGCACACAGCAGATGTCCTCGAAGTACAGCTAAGGGAGCAAAAAGGTCTCCACGCTGAATTACACCAGTTCAAGGGTCAAATAGAAGCTTTCCAGCAGCTGACACAGAGGCTCGTAACAGCTCATCAACATGAAGATACTAGTCGTTATAAAAAGGTATCTCTATTTTCAGGTTATTTGAAATTAATAAATCTAAACTAATATCATTTTAGGCTGCAGAGCATATAAATCAGTTGTATCGTCGACTCGATAACACAATAATACACCGTGGTAAACATTTACATTCAGCTCTAACGTCTCTCCATCAATTGGATCGATCCCTTGATGAATTTTTGGCATGGTTAAGTGAAGCTGAATCTGCTCTGGAAACATTAGAAGGTGAGGGAGAATCCAGAGGTGCTGCTCAACGTTTGAGAGAGTTGAGGGCTGAAACAGATAGACGTGAAGCAGCACATGCAGCTCTTAGAAGAGCTAGTCTAGCTTTGCTGGGAACTTTGGGGCCGGAAGATGCTTTGATGTTGCAACTGAGGGGGGATGAAGTCGAGAGGAGATGGCAGGTATGTAAAACAAATTCTCTCGGTGCTGTCATTTCTAATACAAAATATTTGAAATGTATAATATTCTTTCAGTCTTTACGCACAAGAACATCTGATCTTAGAAATCGCTTGGAACATAATGCTGATTATTGGAATGCTCTCTTATTGTCTCTTCGTGAACTAACAGAATGGGTTATCAGAAAAGATACAGAGCTAGGTTTAGCTGCCCGACAAGATGATCATAGAGCATTCAGACAACAATTGGAAGATAAGAGACCACTTGTTGAAACAAGGTAGTATATAGTTGAATAAACACTATTTGAAGTAAACTGAACCTTTTTTGTCTAGCTTACGAAGTGCTCGACAATTCGTTGCTGGTGATCCTTCTGGCGAACTGGCTAGGAATTTAAGAAGAGAATTGGTAAAGTTGTCCGATAAATGGAACGCTTTGGTTGACAAAAGTGATGAGCTTGCTACGAGATTCGAACAAAACTCTATAGTAAGCTCCATTAGATTAATAAACTAGACATTCTGTTGACATGAATTGAATTCAATTTTCAGGCCCTCAAACAACTTAATGTCGCTTTGGACGAAGCGGCATCCGCTGTAACGCAGCTGGAACGAGCAACATTAAGCTGGAGCGGTCCTAGAAGTGCAGCTGAAGCTCGTGAGCTACTTGCTGAATTGGCAGAACTTGAACGACGATTACCGGCTGCTCGAAGAGGTGTTGACGAGGCCAGAGCGAGAGCTATGAGATATACTGCAGATGGTGGTCGACTGCCAGATGGTGCCGAAGCCAAGTTGGAGGATTGTAGTGCCCGATGTGAGGCATTAAGGGCAGCCATCACTGAGAGAAGGGGCCAGTTGGCCAGCAGTGCACAAGGTAGGAATATTGGGTACTTGACACTAATCTAAATGACATGTAAGTTCATATTCAAATAATATTAGATAATCTAAAGATTTTGCAAATTCTCTTTGCTTTCATATCATTTTTGACATGACTTTTACTTACTTACACCTAGTCCCAGGCTACCGATCCGCCGGGATAAAAACTTACATTCTATCCTCATTTCGTTGTTGTTCAGAATGCAAAATTGATAGTGATAGTGGCAATAGGGCACTAAAACTTGAATGTATATTTGATGGCGTTTTGGAGATAAAACCTACTTTGTTGATTGATTTTGTCTCGAAAACGCTGTGAGTTGTAGCATGAAGGTGTAGATGACAGGAGGGTGACTCTCTATACTCTTTACTAAACTACGTAGCGCGGTAAATCCGTAAACGACGGCTAAGTCGTATCATTTTCAAGCTCGTACGACGTAGTGTGAAACTACTAAGTACCCCATATCTAAAAGTTGTAAAATTATTGTCGTACATATTTGTTGAGACTGTTCGTTATAAATCAGCGAAAGTTCAACAGCAGCAATAATCATCACACATAATAACTAAATATGGAAGATTGTTTAGTTTGATAAAAATTCATTATAAAGAAAGTATACAGCAGTATAAATGTGTCTATTGAGAATATGTGTTTATTTCATAATCTGTTCTGTCATGCTCATGTCAGTTGGTGCCAAAAGTTATCAGTCTACCTGCAACTGCACAACTTCAAAAGTAACAGCACCAATAGAATTAATATTATTTTATACTTTTCAGTGCACCAACTAATAAAGTCGGTCCAATTTTTTGTAAAGAATATTTATTTATGTAAACGGTGCTCTAGTTTGGTCTATTAAAAAATGCATATACAGTTGTTATCTTAGCCTAGGTGGTATTGTAAAGATTTCCTTTGTTTAAAAAAAATAGTTTCTAAATATGTCAATACTGTATGCTTCGAAATAAACAAAATAAAAAAAAATTGAGCCTGTATCTGGTCAAAACATACTTTCGGCAAAGATTAAATACACTTCAGTATAACCAAAGATTAGAAACACCAAAATCTTTGGTATAACGCCTGTAAAAGAATATCTCCTGGGATTCATTACAGTGAAAGTTAATAAATTCGTTTAGTTGAACACGTTTTGCACAAATTTTGATGAAAACCAGAATATCTCAAAAAGTCTAACAGCTGAATTTATAAACTAGTTCGGAACAAGCTTATTATTAACGTTACCATAGTAACTAACAAACAAACTAAACTAGCATCGAACTAAGAGTTGTTTATGAATATGGCTGTTTTACATAGAGAATAAAGGTTATCCTACAAAAAGGATTATATTACAAAATTAATTTAAAAATATAAAAAGATACCACTGCAAATGTTGAAAATTACCATGTGATTAATTTTGTGAAAATCTTGAATAGGCAACTCATCGTGAAACATCCTGTATATATATCCATTCTATATGTATACAAATTATGATACTAATGATGTTTGTTATAGTATGTATTCTAATATAAATATCGAGTAACGGCTTTTCGTATGACCACAAAAATCTCGAAAACTACTTACCTATCCGATTTTACTAAAAAAATGATTTTTTATACTTGCGCAGGTGACATAGGCTATATTTTATGTTCATATAGCTTTTCTAAAATAAATAAATAAATAAAGATTGGGGCTACTTCTCAGCCGTAGGCCGTAGGTAATGCGATGCTGTTATAAATTATTTTGTATATATATTTCGCAGGCATTTCGAATAATCAGGCTTTTTCCATAGAGACCAGGCGTTTTGCAAAACAGCGTCACTTCGAAAAGCCGAGACAAATTATTATAATTGTTTGGTGATTTCCAGTCATTTTGCAAAATGCCAGAAAGCAGTTTGGCTTATTGAAGAGAGCGCTGAAGCGCTTTCATAATAACTAGGTTTTTTAAATAACCACGTGCTTGAGCTGTATGTAGGTAGCTCTTCCTAACCTACAATAAGCTGCCAACCGCGTTTGCGATCTTCCGTATATGAGAGAGAATTAGAATGATGTCAGCTTCAGGTGTGAGTCGTGACGGTCATGAAGGAGACGTTGTTATCAACAAACAACGATTTGTGGAAGAAATAAATAAATTCTATGATAGTCGTCGAGAGAATATTACGAAAGAGCCTTGGATACGCACGCGTGTTCGGTCTTACGAAGCATTGTTTGGAAACGATGCTAAAGTTTTATTGAACTCAACGAATTGGTCGAAAGATTTGTTAAGCAGATTTAGTGCCGGACAAGAACTTGAAACAATCATGAGTGAAACAAACGAAGTACGAAAGAAGCTGATGATGAACAGACTGAAAGGGAATTGAATAATGGTCATAAAAACCAGAGTAGCACGAGTTTGCTGGCAGTTGAAAACAATGATGACACCGGTCTAGCTGAGCAGTACCATCAAGGACCGTCTGAAACGCATTGTGCATGCCTCAGATTGGCAACAGATTCGACTAAACAGTGTTACACAATAAAGGAAAACATATATAACAGACGCGAACGATGATGTCCACTTTGTTCACAACAAAAGCATACCACCTCGGAGGGCGCAGCAAGTTATACTGGCCAAAAGAGAGCTGCCGACAAAATTACGCAAAATTCTCAAAAAAAATTAAACCAATACTGATTGCATGGGAGTAGCAGTAGCCGTGCCTAATAGTGGATAGGAGGCCAATGGATCGACATAATTTAGTGCGTAGATTATCGAAATGAGTGTGCAGAGTTGGTACTGCAGCGGGAATACTAAAAAAATGTGCCAGAAAAGTTAGTTACATAGTATACATAACACGAATAGAATGGACACTCAATGTTAAATTTTGTTGGCGCGTTTCAGCGTTACCTAGCGGTTTGGTTGAAAAGTTTTTGGGAGAGGCGGGAATTTCGAACTATAGGTATACTAGAAATTAGGATAATTTTTCAATTTATTTGCCTCTTCTTTTGAAATAAAACTATATTTGAACAACCAAATAGTTTGTTGATTCCATTTTTATCATACATAAATATAAATTATATTCTTAGAATATTTTCTACAACTACAAGATATACAGTAAAAATCCATTAACAGTTAATTTCAAGTACAAATTAGTAATACTAAGTATGATTCTACTTCTTTATATAACTTTTCCAAAGTTCGTTTACCTCAAAAGCTGTTTTCTCAGGCAGTTTTGTTAATTTTCTAGGTAACAATATATTTATACTCGCAAAATATAAAAAATCGTCTACAACATATTTAATTTGATATCAATGAATATATTTTTGTGACTACACACCAAAGAATGTTGGCATAAAAGACATCTGTTTTTCAACATCTCATGTTATCTCATTTACATATGAGACACATTTTACATATACACCAAAAAGAAACATCATTGCAATATTCTAATCAACTGGATTATCAACCAAAAAATATACCGTGAACAGTTGATTTAAAGTATAAATTATAAATACAAAGTAAATACATAAGCAGTTTTTTTGTAAAATCATGTTAAAACTTAATGACAAAGAAATAAAAAAAACTCATTAACGGATTTTACAAAATCTTGTTTGGAATTCGTTGTGAAAATTATATTTTCTCCGTTCACGAAGCGTTAAGAATAGAAAAATCTTACTTTTCCCAACAAAGCATAAAAAGGTATAGGCTGTAGTCATCTAGTCATTCCTTTGAAATAAATAGAGATTTTAATTAAAGCAGAAATTATTCCTAATCTTGGCATACAAAACAGTCTCTATGATTTTTATGAACTGTGTATATATATCGAAAGCTTATGATTTCTGAGTTAGCATTTTTATAATACTTACTAAATGTAGGTATAGAACGTAGTGGTTCTTTCTGGCAAGGCAATTTTTGAGATGGCGTGGCTGTTTTTTTGAGGAACGTATTTGAAGATTTGTCCTGAACAGTAAAATGCTCATGACATACCCGGTAAGACTTGTAAATTCTTTCGGGGTCCATTCCACAAAGCTTCGGATTATTTACCCGAGAAACCCACTGAGTAACACAATACTTATATTTGTTAGGGTTTGGAAAACGATGTCTGGGTGAAATTATATCTTCACAACCTGGGACAATACAGGGAATATAACCCATCTTCAAACTAAAATTAAAAGAAATACTCTATAGGTGTTATTTCTTACTTTTGAAATCTGTAGCAGTATAATCAAATACTACGATTTCTTGAAAAAAATAATAACTTACCTCCAACACAAAAAACAACACCTTAAACACAAAGTCTTAAAAATATTCTAAAATAAGAAGGAAAACTTTAATCACAAACAATAAACGAAACACTTTTGGACATTCAAAACTCAAAGTTCTTCTGTCAAATTGTTTTAGAATTCAGTGGGGCACCATCTCTGGATATGGTTTAAAAGTAGGACTCTAGGTAGAAAGGTAGAAAGGTTCCATACTCGAGACTTTTTATGACTGTATGTTTTCTTACCACAATCTACGTAAGTGTTTACACTTTCTATTATATTTTAAAAATGTGTAACTAATATTTTGTAGTGCTTCTGCAAGAAATATCAAGTTTAAATCATTTAGTTATGATGAAATGTGATAAAAAACATTTATTTGTTAGCAAAAAATATAAACCACGAAAAGGAAGACAAAAATAGAATGATAATAAACTTAATTAATTTGGGTAACTAAAATACATAATAAATTCTTCATCGGGTTTAATTATTAACTTTTTCCCGAGTACATAGCAAGTGTAAATATTCCATACTAGTTTACTGTTTATGTTTAAACTAATCAATTTATATAAATATTTTGAGACCATCATCTTTATCAGTAATAACCCATTTCAAATTCTTTATATTTCAATGTATAACGTAAATTTTTGTTATTGATCATCTCTCAATTCATACAAATAAGACAATATTTATTGAACACCTTCTTTTATTTTGAAGATTATCTAGTGTCATTGATTATGTTATTGAATATTTTCATACCAGGGTAGTGAGTAATATACTATTGAATGGGGTCATGACAATGAGTAAATAAATATTTTTTTACAAAAAATTGCACCGACGTTATCAGTTGGTGCACAAAAAAGTAGAAAATAATATTATTTCTGTTGGTGCTGGTACTTTTGGAGTTGTTGCCTACAAATAATTACAACAGCAGGGTCTATATTAAGATCTCCAGAAAATGTACAATTACATCAAATTTATATTGAGTGTTCATGTTTTATCAATATTTGTTATTTTTCTTTATTAATTTTTATTTTTTTACCTGTGTATTTTATGAAAAATTGCTTTGAACAAAAGTTGTAGTCGCCATTTTGAAACTACTTACCCGATATTGCCCAATAACGAACTCGACCGAGATATTTGAGAGATTGATTTTTGTAGCAAATTTGAACTTGATACCTTCAAAACTGCGACCTCTATCGTGTTAACAATTTCGTAAACTTTTGAACCAATTTTTTTTTTTGGACTAACTTATAGACATATAACAACATGCCGTTGAAATTTTTTCGAAATTCAAAAGTGTGAACGATCGCAATAGGTATATTTCTATAAGAAATTTACCTAAAAAAGCAGACAGTCGAATTGTATACCTCCTCCGTTTGGGTTCGTCGCCCAAAAAATAAGTTTCGTTTCAGTGTTAATTTAAGACATCTTCAGTTATAACTCTTACGCTACTCTCATATTTCGAAATAAATACATATTTATGTCCAAAGTGTTTTGTATCCTGAATGCACCCAGACTCGCCTCTACTTACACCTCTCTAGGTGCAGCGGATGCGGTCTCTAGAGTACTTCCATAGCTACGGTGGGCGTGTTGTTTTTATACCAACACTAGAGCCTAGGTAGTGCTTATTTATTTCATAATTTCACCTGTTAAAATATTGCAACATATTTGTAAGATTCATTAGATTACATCGTTAAAGTAGGCGTTTTATTGAAAACATTTAGTACAGGTGACGTTGAACAATATCTTTTATACATATGTAAGAAATTGTCATGTGCGAGTCATGCTCGTGTGGAAAGGGTTCGGTACTTGGGATTTTGGTATAGGTTTTCCTTTGAAATTTCAGTGAAGGCGTACATTCTGCATTTTTTCAAAATTCTTCCATTAGTAATTATAAGAGAGGGGGAATTCTGTGATTTTTACAGGTCATTCGTACGAATTGTGTGGAATATAAAAATTGTATGATCAGGTATTTTTTTTTTCAGAAGGAATCGGTTAGCCAGAATATGAATAAACGGTTAGAACATTCTACAGCTCACAGACAGACATAACAATGGCTGAAAGTATGTTTTTTTGGAATCAGGGACATCTGTTGATACGTTATATAGCGATAGGAGAAACATACAATCGAATTGTATAGTTCTTATTTTCACCTACAGGTAAATCGATGACTTTTATTCTGAATAAAACAGATTACCAAGCTTAACTCACAAATTAATTAATATTCCAAATTGATGATATAATTAATATTTATGTCAATATTATTAAGAACTAATTCGATGCCACCTGTATCGCTTTGTAGCAGTTAATTACCGATGAAAATTAGCATACAAACATTCGACAAGAGAAATTATTAATAATATGAACCTTCTCCTATTTCTATTTACTTCCAACAACTTTACCAGTATCGTATTATCTTTAGTAGTTTACTAGTACGGTCGACCTCAAAAATACATAATAACAGAAACGATAATTTTATGTAGGTGTTAAAAATAAAACAGGATTTTATACTATAGGTATATGTGTGTGATCGGTTTTCTAGTGTTATTGGTTGTTGAGTTTTATAACGGCGCGTCTGTTTTTATTTTCATCTTCTCTCGAGATTCTAGACCATCTCCGCGTAACGATATTCGTTAATATTGCAATGAATAGAAAAGTTCAAACGAGAAACCGAAAAGGTAAGAAGAGAAATTTATTGATGATAATATAATTTAATTCTTGAAAGGTCAAACCCGTATAAAATCTTTTTGTTATAGAATAGAAAAGAGAAGGTCCATTAAGCTAGCACAACAAAAGTGGCACAATAAAATTAGTATACTAAATTCAAGTATATTTAGTGCTAATTTAGTACACAAAAATAAAATTTATAACCTTTCAATTTTTGAAATTACGGGCAATACTGCTAGCTTAATATTAAGTCAGCACACTTAAATGAAATATGGAGAAAATCCAAAACTATTCGTTAGGAATAATTTAGTACACAAGAAAAACAATTATAACTCTTATTTTAAAGAAATTATGAGCAAGTTTGTTTGTCATTTAGCTATTCTGTTATGTCTTTAACAGACACTATACATTGTCTGTGACCATTTCAGTATGAAGTGGGAATTCCATAGCCAAGAAGGTATCTTTTCTCATTAGGTTGCGTAAACAAAATTTTATTCATGATAGAACATAGAACTTCTGTTTTGTGTTACTAAAAATAAGTGAATTTTGATGAAAAAGTGAAATGAAAATATGATTTTTTTGCGGTTCATGGTTATTACTGTTTAGAGAAATAAAAGTCTTTGAAGTAAAATTTATAGAGATCCATAAAGAGAGGCCATGTACGAATTGTTTACATTTCAAGTTGAGTTGATCATTTTAAGAACTGCATTAAGGAGTATTTATGTATCTCAATAACTTAATTGTTCACGAGAAAAACTTTACTTATACAAGGGTATTTCAAATATAATTAGTGTGTCTATAGTAATAGTGCATCAATAATTTAGACCTTCAGTTTTTCTCTATAAAGTATCTCGGTAACCTACAAAGAAATGACAAAAAATCTGTCCATACGTTCCTGAGATAATGTTGGCACAGGCAGGCAGACTAATGTTTGTAAATATGCTTTTGAGACGCAGGGAACTTTAACATTTTTTTTTTAAAAACTAGACAAAGCTAATTAAAATTCACAAAACGTTATCCTCTATAGTAACGATTAAAACTCTTTTACAGGTGAAATATCTCCCGGTCCATCTAGTGTCCAGCCACCCTGGGAACGTGCAATAACACCTAACAAAGTGCCCTACTATGTTAATCACAGCACCGAAACCACTCATTGGGATCATCCACAGATGCTCGAATTGGCTGGTCGCCTTCTACAATTGAATGAAGTTAGATTCTCAGCATATCGAACGGCACTCAAACTGCGAGCCATACAGAAACGTTTGTGCCTCGATAAAGTGACCATAGATGGCGCATCCGAAGCATTCGATTTGCACGGTCTTCGAGCACAAAATGACAAGATACTCGATGTGGCCGATATGGTGTTGGTACTTAGGGCAATTTATGGGAATGTTGCAACACAAGAACCAAATACAATTGACATACCATTGTGTGTTGATTTAGCCTTAAATTGGTTACTTAATGTATACGACAGTCAAAGGACTGGACAAATAAGAGTACTTAGTTTCAAGGTAAGTAAAGTAAGCACCATCACTGGGTAAATATGAATATAGGCCAAAAATAAGTGTTTAATTGGGTGCTGACAATCGTCAACAGAAAGAGGAGACGGAATTTCGAAATGACAGTAACAAGACATTAGTTAATTTTTTGACCGACTTCAAAACAAGGAGGAGGTATACAATTTGGTTGTATGTTTGCTTTTTCATTTTTTTATGTATGTCTATTCCCGCGTTTTGCAAAGTAAATTGGTCCTATATTTAGAAAAACTGAAATCCGAAATCTTTTTCCCCCTCAAGGGTTTGGAGGGGGCAAAGATGAGACCATATCCGTAAACGTTTAAATTGAACATTTTTTCAAAATAGTTACTGTTTTCAAGTTACAGAAATTAAAGTCTGAAATATGTATATTCCATTGAATATGAGACGGACAAATTAATGAAGAGATTATATGTAGCAACATTTAAATTGAACCTTTTTTCTGAAGAATCGGTTTTCGAGTTACGGCAGTGAAATATGTGTACCTATCTGCTTCGCGATGTTTTGCGATCTCTGAATAATAACAAGTACAAGCTAAGACCATGACACTAGGACAAACTAGTATCATGAGCTAAGACTGTATGTACTATCTTCTTTGGTATTAGTGAACGTTCAACGATTTTCATGACTAATGTTACAATCAAAAGTGTGAAATAAATATTTTTCACAAAAATTGGACAGACTTTATTAGTTGGTGCACTAAAAAATACAATACAACTACAACGGCACGACTTCAAAATAACCAGCACCAATAGAATTAGTGTGGATTCATGCAGCCCAAATTAACGAGTATCAAGTAACAATTAACAATTAAAAATAAAAAGTAAAAGTTGAACTTCTTATTTTTCAATGAGGGTGTTCATGCAGCCAAGTAACAATTATCAATTAACGAATAAGAAGTAGAAGTTGGCCAACTTTTAACTTTCTTACTTTAATTTAACGAGGTGAACACGGATTGGTCAGGCCGATGATATAAATAACTTTTTGAAATATTTGTGTATTTCTTTGGGTATCTTGAAAAATGATTCGGAATCTTCTATTTTTATTGAAAATTTGGAATTCTGAACACTTGTTTTCAGTTTTCCAGCGGGAACAGAGGTTATTTTGAAAAATGAATACCGCGGATGTCAGACTTGTGCGCATGCTTACTTTTTACTTCTTAATTCTTAATTTAAGTGCATGAATGCTACATTTTTATACTTGTTAATTGATAATTGTTATTTGATACTTTTTACTCGATAATTCTTAATTGATGCTGCATGAATCCACACTTAATATTATTATTATATTGCATAATACCTATGTTTTAACGTTGTAGGAGTGTTGTTACACTAATAGATTAACATGATTTCAAGTCCTCGGTAGTATAGTGGTCAGTATCCCCGCCTGTCACGCGGGAGACCGGGGTTCGATTCCCCGCCGTGGAGATCTTTTTTTTTCTTTTTTTTTTATTACAGATAACTATTTTCTGTAACACTTATCCGAGAAATTCAATTTTTGAGCTCTGTGTTTCAATAAGAATGCTAAATTTCTAAAACCTTCACCATAATTTCGCAGTTTACCACACTAGTGCGTAATGTAGCTAATCATTTCAAGCTGTAATTTACTTTGACACACTAGTGTGGAAAGAAAATGACTTGAGCATTATCTGGCTCAGGTACCAGGCAGGCGTAAAACAAATAAAGCCAGTTTATGTAATTACTATTCTCTTAAATTATGCTTCAAAAAACTGACAGAATTCAATAATCTGATTGAAAACATTCAATATAATTATTGAATTACATATTGGAGTAAATAATTATAACTTCATTCCATGACTTTTACTACTATGACAAACGTCAATCAATCGAGAATAAGATTTGCTGGTTTATTCAATAATAATATCATATATCATATTGTTGACTTCTAATCTATTTTTTGTTCCAAAGCAGGTACTGCCAAAAATAATGAATATATCGTACAAATGAGAAAAGAGGCGAAATTCGCTTCTTTGTATATATCAAATGCTACGTGTGGTTGCCATGACTCGCCTATGAATCGTAGCGACATATACCACAACCGCTCTTTAGGAAATTTATCTCGGCTTATATACAAAGAAACAGAATTTTGCAAAAAATCTCAGAAATTTCATTAAAAAAACCTATTTGAACCGAAAGCACTCAGAAAATACTATGCAATGATCCAAAAAAATAGTCTTTTGGTTTTGAAAAAGATGATTTACTGCTATTAGTTATTTATCTATAAAATAAATCGTAATAGGTGTGGGAACATCGACTTCACTTATATCTCAAAAAGCATAAAAAATAGCCTCAAAAAGATGTTTTGGCACAAAAAACTATATGAGTAAAAAATTATGACAGATTAGTCTAAGAAGCTTGAGTGGGATAATATCGACCAATTAGTGACAAATCTAAAAATGGGGAGTCGCCATTAAAAAACACTTTAATTACTTATATTACTTAACGACACCCTGTAGAAATATATTTTGAGAATGTGCATTATTATTTATTGGATCTACTGTTTAAAGAAAATATCAAATTGATAGCTGGATAATAAAAATTATAGAGCTTTTACGCACTTTTGGCTCACCCTGTATGTATGTTATCTCCAAAATTAAATTGGTTGAATTACCTTTATGAATTCTCATTCTTCTAATTAAATAGATTTTTTAAATAAAGCCTTTATTCTGCACCAAGCCAAGCTTTATGTACCTACCTGTGAAAATCTGTACAGTAAATTCGGTGATGACCACAAACAAACAAAAATACTGACAAAAATTCAAAGATCATTGTTTTGTGTTCTTTCACTTATCTCCTGACATTTTTTATTGACGTCCAGATGGTAGAGGTATACTGCTGAGAAATGGTTCCATACAAAACATATATTGAAAATCTAAAATTAACCTTCCCTCCAAAAACAGTCCCCAAATAACGGCAAAGCTACAAGACGAGACATATCCGGCAACTAAATGTACCTATTGACATTTCCGATAAAAATGAAAAAATTGTGAAATAAAACTTTTTTACAAAACCTACGACTGGCTTTATTAGTTGGTGCCCTGAAAATTACAAAATAATATTAATTTCACTAGTGCTGGTACGATTGAAGTTGGTGCCAAAAGTACATAAATCTGTACAACTTCAAAATTACCAGCACCATTGGAATTATATTATCTTGGTTGAGATCAAGGTCTTGCATCTCCGGGTAGGAGTGTCACACTTCTTAGAGGCGATTTTCATTATTCAAGGTTTGTAACCAAAAGTCGTTGCCCAATAACGAAATAATGGACGTATCCATAGAAGTGGTGACTGATTACCAATCGCTTAGTAGTCAGTAAATCACCATTGTTACTCTTGTGGACACCACTGTTGCATTGCATTGCTCATTTGTCAAACTGAAGTTTTTCATAAGAATTGAAATAATTTAATTCGACAATAACATAGGTGTACTTATTAGAACAATTGAAAATGTAAGAAGAAACATTATTTTCTGTTCAATATATTTATATTGAAAAAGATTATAAAACGAGCATAAAAAGAGGTTCGCTTAGCGTCCAGTCTTTTTCAGTTTCTAATTTCTGCCGCGTGGTTCGCAGATGAAGGGTGATGTTGCTTAAAACATATGAATAACAATTCAAAGGATGCTTCAAAGTTGTAAGAAGATCCATACTGTCTCCTTTAACATATTTCCATCTCGATAGGTCTTGATATTATTCATCATAGTATTCTGCGCTCATAAACTCATAACGTTTTAATAAGATTAAGGTATTTTATGTTCTAAGTAACATCCCCTTTTCTCAATTTCGCAGTGCCATCATTGACTTTGACATTTGAACAAGACGCCGAGCGACCCACTTGCTACCTATGTAATTCGATCTTCGATACCAGACCTGTTTGTACGACCGTGGTTTAGCAGAAAGAAAAGATGGGTTATGTCATACTGTTGTTTAATAATTTACTGTCAACTTTCTGAATACTAATCGATTGGTAATCAGTCACTTCTGTGGATACAACCAATAATTTTTAGCTTTATTTTATAAATAGTTCATTTGTACTTGAATGAATTCAAATTCAGCTCATCAGCTGTAGGCGAATTAGTCAATCGGGTGCTCCTGATATTAACAGCGTGTTCCTAAATACAAACCATTAGCCTGGCCAGGCTTAAATTATGTCATATCTCTATATTGGGTCCATAGATCTGTCAATTTTTCACGGCATTTTAAACCCTGGCCAGGCTAATGGTTTGTATTTAGGAACACGCTGTATAACTGTATATATCTTCTCTCACAGCCATCGACATTTGTGGCACTAGCTCAAATATGCAGGACAATTCAGCCTACCGCAAGACCTCTTTTATAGGACCTTGGTACACATTGAAAACAGCTTTTAGAATTATTTCTTCTTGCGTCAAGATGCCAAATTATCACTATCGATTTTGATTTTTAATTTATAATGTTTGTTATTTATTAGAGGATTAATTGAACAAGATGGCAACATCTTATGAAGACATTTTTAATGTGGATTTGTATAGTAGAAAACATTTTATTAAAATTCAATTTTAAAAGATTTGTTTATTGTTGGCCAGATTATGATAAAAACATTCTAGTGTCACTAATATTAAACTGACGACATTTGGAAAAAAAGGTGAAATGCTTTCAATTTTCGATTTTTTTAAAATGTATTATACAATTTAGTAGTTTATCATTGAAATCTATAGTGAGGTTATGGAAAGGGAAAAAAAGTTGTGCAATTGTAGTTATATAGAAGGTTTTTGACACCAACTTCACAAGTACTAGCACCATTAGAATTTATATTATTTGGTATTTTTGAGTGCACCCACTAATAAAGTCGGTCCAATTTTTGTTAAAAATATTTTTCAATTTATTTTCTTAAACTACCTTCAGCTGCAAGGTCACGCGTTGGAGATACATTTTTTTGCAATGACTCCGGATAGATGGCTTCCTTTAAGGCGTACTTCTGGTCAAGCCTTCGAGTTATCTATAACATTCCGCTGTATTACCTATGCATTTTAAACTACTTCCTGTCGGACCTATCATGTTCTTTATGGGTTATCCCTGTACACTTTACTCTCTAGGTGACCATACTGGTCTCAATTTACTATGACTTAATTTCCAACTAATTATTTCTTTGATAACTACTTATTCGTATACACCATTAGGTTGTGATATTAGATTGGAACAGGGAACATTTTATAAACAACTAACTATATACCTACCTTTGTTGTTTTAGGTTGGTTTAACCATTCTTTCCAAAGGCCATTTGGAAGACAAATACCGCTACCTATTCCGTCTGATAGCAGATCCTCGACAGAAAGCCGATCAAAGAAAACTCGGACTACTGCTGCATGACATACTTCAAGTACCTCGGCAACTGGGCGAGGTTGCTGCATTTGGTGGTAGCAATATTGAACCTTCGGTGCGCAGCTGTTTGGGTGAAGCTGAAGAACTTGAAGCCACCCATTTTCTGGCCTGGTTGAAGCAGGAGCCGCAGTCACTCGTGTGGCTGCCGGTGTTGCATCGCGTGGCTGCTGCAGAGAATGCTCGCCATCAGGCGAAATGTAATTCGTGTAAACAGTTCCCCATTGTGGGATTGCGTTACAGGTGTCTCAAGTGTTTCAATTTCGATATGTGTCAGTCGTGCTTCTTTGCTGGCAAACCGACAAAAGGTCACAAGGCGACGCATCCGATGCACGAGTATTGTGCAGCTACTACGTCTGTGGAAGATGTTCGGGACTTTGGAAGAGCATTGAAGAATAAATTTAAAAGCAAGAGGTGAGTAATATTAAGAGCGACCACTTTTTAACATGGAATTATGCTTATATCTATCAATTATAATAAAATGAGTATGATATGTGGGTGAGACAAAATAGTAAAATAGCAAGATTTTTCGAATGGGACAACCTAATACCTCATAGTTATTTCTGGATGATACATTCACATAATTCTGATACTTTTCTAGAGATAAATTAATGTTTGACCTACTTCACAAACCGAGGAGTTATACAATTCGACTGTATCTCTGCATGTTTTTTAGGTAAATTTCTTATAGAAATATACCTATTGCGATCGTTCACACTTTTGAATTTCGAAAAAATTTCAACGGCATGTTGTTATATGTCTATAAGTTAGTCCAAAAAAAACATTTGGTTCAAAAGTTTATATATATATATATATATATATATATATATATATATATATATATATATATATATTATATATATATATATATATATATATATATATATATATATATATATATATATATATATATATGGGATATTACGAAATTTGTTAACACGATAGAGGTCGCAGTTTTGAAGGTATCAAGTTCAAATTTGCTACAAAAATCAATCTCTCAAATATCTCGGTCGAGTTCGTTATTGGGCAATATCGGGTAAGTAGTTTCAAAATGGCGACCATTCAAACATTTAAAAAAAATATCAAAAAAGAGCAGTAGTGTAAATATTATTAAAAATAATTTTAGGTTATAGATATAATCAGTACCTACAACTTTTGTTCAAAGCAATTTTTCATAAAATACATAGGTAAAAAAATAAAAATTAATGAAGAAAAATAACAAATATTGATAAAACATGAACACTCAATATAAATTTGATGTAATTGTACATTTTCTGGAGAGCTTAATATAGACCCTGATTAAAAAAATATATAGTATATTTATTGAAAAGAAATAGACGAAAAAAAAATCTGCCTTGAAATGGACTCGAACCCTGTCTGCTTTATATTCAACAGCCAAAACAAAAACCTCTAACCGCAAGGCTATGACAATTTTATTTAATAACATGTAGGTATACCAATGAAAAGGTTGTTAAAATTTCAATTCAATGAATTTTGAAAAATTTACCTTTCCGCTGACTACAGGCCATCGGGATTTTTTATATTTGTTCGCGACTTTTTCATGGTAAACATGCTCCTATTTTGATAATTTTTTTTATTTGAGAGAGAAGCATGGAGAATTGCAAAAAATCAATATTAGACATGGCCTTTCCCTCAAAAACATCCCCCAAAGGGGGTGGTGCGGGCAATTTTTCCCGAAAATCCGAGACGGCATAATTAAACAAAATTCCATATCCGGAACTGTTTAAATTGGACATTTTTAAAAATAATCACAGGTTTCCGCGTTACAGTCTGAAATATGTGTTTCGGCTATGTGAAAGGGGCAAATTTTTTCGAGAATCACAAATTCAAGATTTGAAAATTACAAAGGGGACCATATCCGCAACAGTTTAAATTGAACATTTTTTTGAAAACATGTACGGTTTTTGATTTACCGGAATTGGAAAGTCAGAAATGTGATAGGTGTATTTCCGGTATGTGGAAGGGTCAATTTTTTTCAAAAATTCAAAATATGAGACGGCCAAATTAAAGAAGAGATTATATATAGGTATAAAGATTTTCCTATTTTACAACAGATGTTATTAGTCAGTACATATTTGCAGTTTACTTTAAAATAATAGAAACAAATAGGTAATATCACATTTTGGACAAATACAATTATATGCACAATCAGTTGGAGAGAAAATCACAGAATTCTTCTAGGCTATAAAAACAATTTCGACTAAGGTTTTTTTTCAGCCTACCTCTGAATACTTTGTATGTTGGACTATTTTTTATATGGTTGGGAAGCCTATTGAAATATGACACCCCGACTATAAGAGGAGATTTCTTATAAAAAGTATGGTTCATTTTTTTTGTTGATATGTCATTTTTTACTTCTCGTGTTATGACTGTGGATGTCATTATTTTTTGGCAATTTATGTCTAATTTGGTAAATGTGGCTAAGCAGTTTCAATATATAAATAGAAGTTACAGTTAGAATTTTTTTATTTCTGAATATGTCGCGACACGAAGTTTGTGTAGACAAGTCGAATATAAACCGTATTATCCTTTTTTGTCGGTCGGTAGTTTTCGACATTACTTTGGTCATTTTTTTATGGAGTAGAAGCAATTTTTAGATTTGAAGGGAATTTACCCTGTATAATTGACTGATTTATAATAAGTGCAAGAACTGGAGAAGTAATATGCTTACAATATTTTATAACTGATGCCGGAATTTCATCTAAAGCAGTAGATTTTTTGTTCGGTAATGAATCGATAGCTTTAATAACATCTTTTTCAGTTACCGGTATGAAAAACATGGTTTGTATAGAAGGTTCATTTTTAGTGCATTCAGTACTCAAATTTCCCCCGAAGTGATCAGATATTTTTTTTGTATAGATGTGGATAGATAATCACCGAAGGCATTAGCTTTTTCTGTTGCATCAGTTATAACTTTATTGTCGTAAATAATTTAGTTTATTTTATTAGTTTTATTTTTGCCTCTGGCCTTATTTACCATGGACCCAGACCGTTTTAATTTTGTTACTGGAGTTGTCAATTTTGCTTTTGTAGTATTTTTTCTTCTCGAATTCGATTTGTTTATTCAATTCTTTTCTCAAAAGTACGTAGGTTTTATTCAAGTTATCGTCTGATACTCTTTTTCGAAGCCAGTCTAAGATACATAACTGTTTTCTTTTTGCATTCAGTTCATCTGACAAATTTATTTTTTGTTTACTATTCACTTTAGTTTTATTTGTTTTGATTTTCTTCTCGAACGCTATATTGAAGCACCAGAGAGATTCGTTAAGAACATTTTCGAAAACATCATTGATGTCTTCATTACTGTCCATACTAGCCATCTTATTTCTGCTGCTTTTATAGTTGTGTCTATGTTTTCTCCATCCCATACCTCTTCTATCTCTTTGTTGGTTCTTATAACTATACGGTTATTACTTCTTATTCGGCCTAACATCGATCTTACTGTTTTTCATTCTGCTACTTGTTGACCGACGAACCCCGAACGGAGGAGGTATACAATTCGACTGTCTGCTTTATTTGTTTTTTATTTATTTTTTATTTTTTTGGTTCGTGCGCGCCTTTTATATAGTAAACTAGCTCCGATTTTGATGATTTTGGATTCATTTGAAAGAAAGGGATTAAGAAATGGTCCCATATTCATAAAAACGCATATCCGAAATCTCCTTCCCTTCGAAAACCGCCCCCGAAGGGGTGGTGGGGTCGAATTTTCTCGGAAATCGAAAATCTGAGTTGGTATAATTAAAGATAGGTCAATATCCAGAAACGTTTAAATGGAACATTTTTTCAAAAGTTTTACGGTTTTCGAGATAGACGCATGTTAAAAATGTATTTTTGCTATGTGGAGAGGACAATTTCTTTCGAAAATTGAAAATTTTTCGATACTACATGAAGGATATAATTACTTGTAGCAACATTAATAATGAACATTTTTTCCTTAGAGTTACGGTTTTCGAGTTAAATCAGTGTTAAAATGGTAACAGCTAAAATATTCAAGCGTATTTCCGCAGCGATGTTCTGAGATCTCAATAATAACAACTACAAGCAAGGAATATACGTGGGTAATAGGATAAGTACTATCTTCATTGATATGGTATAGTGAACGTTCAACGATTTTAAGGACTAATGTTACACTCAAAAGTGTGAAATAAATATTTTTTACAAAAAATTGGACCGACGTTATTAGTTGATGCACTGAAAAGTATAAAATAATATTACTTCTATTGGTAATGGTACTTGTGAAGTTGGTGCCAAAACTTATCAATCTAACTGCAACTGCACAACTTCAAAAGTACCATTACCAATAGAAGTAATATTATTTTATTCTTTTCAGTGCATCAACTAATAACGTCGGTCCAATTTTTTGTAAAAAATATTTATTATGATTGTTGGTCTTTCCGCGAGGGTGTCATTGTTTCTGGTGCGTACGTCATTAATGGTTGTATTAGAGTTTTATGTATGTATTTTCGTTTATCGGCTAATTACTTTGCTCATAAAATCTAACATCGAAAAGAAAGGATTAAAATAGGATCTCCTCAAGGATCAGATCGATGGTATTCCCAGCTTCTTAATTACTTACTTATATATATATATATATATATATATATATATATATATATATATATTTATTACCCAATTAGTTTATAATATAAGTCATTGAGATTAATGTTAATTAATTAAAAAGTTAAATTATTTCAGTCACAAGAAATATTTGTATTAAACATTGTCTGAATAGTTTGTTCAGGCTCATGCAGCGAGGATTCACAGCATGAACCACCTTGACGATTATTCATGATTTGATCATGAAGTGGCCTCAAGAAACAGGAAAATTTTATATTATTTAAACAAAAACTATGAACATTTAATCACCAGGGTGATTTACAGATACCTACTATAAAAATGCTGAAAGTGAGCAACTTTAACAGAAACTTGTATTTATTGTGAAAACCTGACTGTTTGAAAATAAGAAAGGAATATAAACAATTCTAAACAGAATTCATTTTCTCTCATAGACATTTGCAATGTACAGAGAGTTCTACTCGAGGAAGACTCACTTTTCATTTTTTGGTCGACGTACCTAACTTTGTTTTGCATAGTAGACTCACCGATTTTGGTGATTCTTCTTTCATTTGAAGAAGAAAATGGTACCATATTTAAATTTTCAGGCTTTGATCAAGTTTCTTTAGTGGTACAATGTTAGGTCCTATGCCCTAAAGCGTGAAACATGTGACCGCCTTTTAAATTAATCACCCCTTTTTGAATTTATATCTTATATTTCTTATTTTATTTTACTTAAATTATAGATTATGGATGAATATTTTAATTTTTTCGAATTCAGATAGGAATTTTTGATCTTGACGAATGTTTTTATTTGAACCCCTGCATAATCTTGCGCTTATTTAGAAACAAATGTGATTGATTCAGAACTTTAATCTGTCGTAAATAAGATTCTAATACACTCATGATGTCTACGTGGCGTAAACGCTTGGAATATTGGACTCAAATTCCAATGATGTTTCATATTGTATTTTCAAATATTACCTTTAAAAATATTTCACTATGTTTTGCTTTTAATTTTTCACATTTAAATCCTGTTTAGGTATTTCATGAAGCATCCAAGGGTGGGCTACTTACCAGTGCGATCAGTTCTTGAGGGAGATGAACTTGAAAGTCCTGTTGCATCTCCACAACATAACGATATGCATTCGAGGTAATTGAAATAATATAAAACAATTATAATTATTCTTATTTAAACACCATCGGTGTCTGTAGGCTGGAGATATATGCCAGCCGATTGGCGGAAGTTGAATTACGTGCTGCTTCGCCAGATGAAGAAAACGACGAGCACCGACTCATCGCCGACTATTGTCAATCATTGGAGAGTGGTGGAATCGGCCCACCACCAGCTAGTCCTGGGCAATTGATGTTGGTTATCGATGAGGAGCAACGTGCCGAATTACAGGCCATGATTGGTGAATTGGAGGCGGAGAATGTTGCATTGTTGCGCGAATACGAGCAATTGAGGAGCGGTGCTGCGGCGGCTAGAGAGAGCAGAGAGAGAGGCATTGGTGTTGGAGGGGCTGAGCCCAGGGAGCAGCACGATGTACTTGCAGAAGCTCGATTACTTCGGTAAGTAATGTTTTATTGCTCAATATACTTTTTGTTGTCAGTTTGTTATGCCTTAAAAAACTTTGGATCTCCTGTTAACCTCTGAGGATTCAACATCTATCAAATTCTTTAGTAATACCTCTGAGAAATGCAATAGAGGTTAGGTTCCCCCTTTCTACCTACCAGGTTCATTTCTATCTTTACCATTTCCTTCCTTAGAGATTCTTCTGCTTAACAAAAGCCTATTGTTTGTTTTTCCCATGGTCACCGGTGCCCTCTTTGCGATAAAGACCAGCTGCCTTTCCATCTCTTTCTTTAGGATCGCCCTGGTTATCACCTTGATGTTGATTTGTTATTTCTTGTGATTTTTGTCACTCTTCGATACCTGCAGTTGTGTTCATTCCACTAGAGTCTCACTCGAATCAATCTCACCAAATATTTTCGGTGTCATTCCTATTTCGTCTTTCCTCATATGATTATTTTTAGTTCTTTCCTTGCGCGGATGCGCAACATTCCTCAAGTAATGATTCTTACGGCTTGTGCTTTTGCATGGTCATCACGAGCCTAATAAATTCTTGTGTTCTTTCTATGCTGATATAATTTATAACATTTTGTTGATTTGGGGGCTTACTTCAGAAATTCGGTTTGATTCCAAATTTGTTTTTGATTGAAACTCGATTCTGATTAGAACTTGATCTAAATCTAACCTCTAGACCAAGTCGAATAGTAAATAAATATCGAAGTGAGATAGAGTATTAATTTTTGGGGGTCTTTGTTGTTGTTGAAGGTTTTCATTTTTTCAAGTTCTACGCTAATCTGACCCAGTCAATTCTGGGACATAGGCAAATGGTTAATCAAGTTGAAAAATGATTGAAAAGTACCAGATCTACTGGTATAAATGTCTGCCGAACTACCCCATTAATGTAAATCTTGTTTCTGTCTAGTCAACATAAGGGTCGCTTGGAGGCTCGTATGCAGATACTTGAAGACCACAACAGACAATTGGAGGCGCAATTGCAAAGGTTGCGCCAGTTGTTGGATGAGCCCCCACCGGCAGCATCGACAACCTTGCAAACTCGTAGTGTCACAGCCTCCCAACTGAATCAAGACACACCTACAGCTAGAATGAATCAACCACCTCCACCGACTGATCTTCGTTAGAAAGAGGGAGAAGAAGAGCTATGTAAATACATCCATGTCGAATTCAAAACATCGACAAATTTCACAGTAATAACACTCCCATATAATGCGTATGGAAAGGTTGATTGCATCCAAATGACCATAGGCTATTTGAACTACTGTATGGAAATGGCAGATGATGAATTACATTATATTATTCTGATTTGGTTATAAATAACCCTATATTTAGTGAAAAGTGACAGTTGCTACAATTACAGCATAAGTCCAATAAATACATATCGTTTGAATTGTTGTATTGGTAATACAAATACCTCTCTTATTTGATCAAGATCAAGACGGCCACGGACTCGTGGAAGATTACTATACACGATATAGAAGAATTCAGTGAGTCTACTCATTCAGTGTTTTGCCAGAATATGAATTTTATTCATATGATATTTAGATATATGCTCATTTAACAAAAGCAGCGTAGTCTTCTATGTGAACTTTAGATTAAAATTCATAAATAAAGATAAGTTTCATAGGTTATGTTGAATTTTTATGTCAATTCAATTGTGATTATTTTGAGATTTTTGAATTCTTACGGTTAAGAAATCAGTAAACGAAAATTAGGTTATGGTCTTGACATTTCATAAGTACGTCTGTATATCCGTATCTTAGAGCATGGAATTACCAGGGAGACATCGCATTCAGAGAGCAAATGAAGCCAAATGAGGACTAAATCAATGGACGTAACATCATATTCTTTTTTCGACAGCGACTGTTGTATCCAAGAGCCTCGCATTTCACCATTGTGTAAGGATAAAAAACCGTCGTTTTCATTAAAAAATAGCACAAAAAATGAAAATCAAACTAAGCTGTAAAGACCAAGGTGTTAAGTTGGCGGCCGATGAAAAATTGGCTTCACTTTCGTTTTAGGGCGGCTATACAGAGCAGCATTTCCTGTCATGTACTTTTCCCTACTCTAAGATCTGTATATGAGGTTTATATTCCGTTCTATGTCAAATACTTGGTCACATTGACGTTCATTTGAATAAACCTTCATGGTCGACGTTTTTACCACTTAACGTAACCTCTAAAACTTATAGTGATTTATGATTTTAATTACGATGCACACATTAAAGGCTACGCGTTAAATGAGCATATGTTTGAATATCACTTGAGTAAAATTCATACTCCGGTAAAACACTGTTTAAATGAGTAGAGTCACTGATTTCTCCTATATCCTTGATCAAATAATAGATGTATTTGTATTGCCAATAGGCTAGTCAAGTATTTCAGTAACGCAGTCGTTCGTTCTTAAAATCGACATAAAGAATGGTCTACGCAATATACTTACAAAATTTACAGCTCTTTGAATGAGAATGTTTGGTCGAAAATTGATATGAAGTAAGTTTTTTTGCCAGTAGGAGCCGATTTAGCTATTCGTATGAACTTGAGCTTTATCTGTGTAACGCAAGCGCAGTGCCATGTCGTGTGTTTTCAGAAATACTTCCCTAGCCTATAGTGGATCTTGATGTCTACATCAGAAATGGGAGAAACGAATTATATCCATTTCAGTTTCGCATATGTATTAGTGATGCATTAGGCTGTTGACTTGGGAAAAATACAATCGAAATAATGTATAAAACTTCGAAATAAAAACTTGTGATTTGTCAGTAATATACACAAAAAAAACTTACATGCCTAAATAAAGTCGTACTTAAACTACAGAAACATCTCCCTTGTATAAAGTATATGCGTTGCTTTACAGAAGTTGACAACGCCTCGGTCTCATTCAGTCTAAACAAACTTGTCAAATTCAACATATATACAAACAATTGGTTTCATCCTACTCCTTTCATTGTTTATAAAAGAAGGTGACGAAGCTGTCAATACGGTGAATACCCTCGGGACATTCTCGAATCTTCCACGCCTATCGAGGTTCCGTCCTTTTGCTGGGTACTAGGCACCCACATCGCCAGCTACTAGAACATCAAAAGTTAACGTGTGAGTTATTTTTTTTAGACGATAGGGTTGGGCTCCGTCCTACGGAAACTGGAAAAACAGAACCGAATAAACATTGATATATTTTGAAGAGGAAAAGATCGAAAAACAATATGAACTGAAAAGAATACAATAAATCTTCCGATGCAGCCTATCAAGCTTTACAATCTTTTACTAACCTCATGAAAATGCCACTGGAATCAAATAAGTTGGATGTTGTATGTGTCCAATAATATTTAAGTGGTTTCTCTTATAATGAGAATGATTCCGGTGACGTCATGGATATATGTGATTAATACTATTAAAATACCTACGTCATTGTAATAGTCTTTTTTACTTTTTGAATTAATATTTTTGTTATAAATATTAACGAAATATCCGGTTATGTAATAGAATTGTTTTTCTTTTGGAATTCTTCTGAACTGATGATATGAGATTAACGTAGATATTGAATATATTTCCTATTTAATGTAGATGGCTTGATAGATATACACTCACACATATTATAATGCATTTCATCCAAAAGGGAATATTTTCTATCCCCTCTATATATATATACACAGGTAGATTGTTATATATGTTGATCTGTCAATTATGTTGGCTACATTTTAAGAAAGTAGTTGTATTGTAATTTGTTAATGATGCGGACATGCAAATATATTCTAAAAATCGAGACATTGTCTTCTGTTAGATTGATCAGCATTTAAATGTGCGACATGTTTATCATCGGTCACCCATCCAAATACTTTTCCATGCTTAACGCTGCTTCACTTCGAATATCGAAAGCCTTTGTCATCTTCCATATTCGTATAATGAAATGTTGATCCAAACACCCACTTTTGCCATAAAAACTGTGTTTGTGGAAAGTTTTATTTATTTTTAATATGAAACAGCTGTTTTTGAAAAACATACGAAGAGCCAAGAACATATTTTCTTGCTTACTACATAGATATCTGCTTTATTTATGTTCTTGCAAAAAGAGGCCACATATCGTATTCATAATTTAGTAATACCTCCATGTATTTTATAATCATACATATCTTAGAATAATAATTGTTTCACTTTATTTTATTGTTATCTCATCATTGGTTAGATAAGAAAGGACCTCTTTGAGAAAAAAAATGACAATCTTGCTCGAAGGAACACATAATCTTTTAGGTCCATTTTTTTAAATATCATACGGACAGAAGATTAATAAAGCACAATAAGTTGATAACAGGAAGATGAATATTGTCAACAAGACTGATGCCATATAAAGTACAACATCACACGTTGTTATAAACGATTTTTATTGATTAGGTATAATATAACGTATTTAACTGTTTAATTGGTGGCAGAAGGGACAGATTTTAAGCAGTATTATTGCCTTGAACATTCTTCCATAGAAACAAATCTACCAAGGGTTTCCACTAATGAGAAATTCTGATATATGGATTTTGTGCAACATGGTTTTTGTTATTAAGCAGCACTTTTTTTATTTATGTGTTGCCAATTGTTCTTTCTGCTCCTAATAAAAAAATCGCTTATCTACTTGTAAGTAAGTAACGTTATGGTAATTATTAACCAAAACTAAAAAGAAACCATATCATATAACACACATCATGTTTGTTACTTTTTATTAATAGATAGTCGAAGGCTAGATAATTTATTTTGTTAATGTTGATATTAAGTTGGCGAAATGTTGTCAGTGACCGTATAATAATAAAGAATCTAAATTCAATTTAGTTTTAATCACCTCTCAAATTCTTGGATTTATTTTGAGATCTCGAAATTTTTCTAGTTTTTTTTAAGAAATAATAACCAAATGCGTATTCTAGCTCGTGAAAAACCTCACGAAATGAAAGGACTTTAACATATTCAGGCCTAAATTGTTGCATTTGAAGTTCAAAAATTTACCGAGGATTTCGGAATGGAGACTACAACATTCTTTTGCAAAAATGCTTCTAGAAAACAATATTGCACTATATATTAGTTACGCTATTGCGACATGGAAATCCGTTTTTTCTGCATAAACTGCAAGGTGAACGATATGTGGTTCCAAAAAGATGGTGCTACAAGTCATTCAGCAAATAATACATTTACTACATGAGTCATTTCCTAATAGTGTATGTAATTTCCTGTGTTGGTGATCAAAATTGGGCTATGCGCACTTCTCTTCTTTAGTAAATCGCAACCGTGTGGAGCTGGGGCGGGTCGCAGGTTTTGAATTATTGAAAATTATTTCTTGTAAGAATTTCGACCGACACAGCGGAGCCTTAAGTGGGTCTGTATTGTAACGTTTAGCTCTGTGCTAAATGGTGTGGGGGAGTTCATTTGAGTAATTCACTCTAAAGTTCGCAGTTTGCTTTCAACTTGTCCTATGAACTTGTCACTCTGACAATCAGCTTTCACCAGAGAACACTACGCTTTCACTGACAGAACTATTGTCGACTTATGACCCTGACTGACCTGAGACAACGATGACTGACTGACCTGTTTTGTTTTTTCCGGATTTAGAAGTTTTCCTGTACATGGCTGGTTTCAAGTTGTGAACAGTCCTTCTCTATGTGCCCTTCTTGTCCATAATTACAACACAGCATCTGAGTACTGGAGAGTACCTGCACATTGCTAGGTTGAGGATGTGGGCAGTTCTTCTTCATATATCCTTATCCACAATTCCAACACACCTTCTGAGTTTTATTTTCGGTTGTTTGTAGGGTATGCCATTCGAACGAGCCGGACCATATCAATTTCATATTGTTGCAATGTTTCGCCATACCTTTATTGCCTACTTGAACTGTGCTTGGTAAACTTACTATAAAATTTGATCAACGTATCGCATTTCTAGTTGTTCCAGTAAACTCTCATAAGAATGTTCGCCGCCGTATTTATGATTTCCAGAGACAGAATCAATACAGTGGCTTTCTCCTCATCTGACTAGCCGAACTAGCAGCATCAAATTGCTTTTTATATGTGAACCAAGACTGTTGATCATCGAAATTCGGGGCCTCAATTTTAACTGGACCAGCTACACTATTTTGAATTTCATTGGATGATCTTCTCAGGTGCACTTCAGGCTTCATTTGTAACATCTTCTCTTTTATTAATCAACATTTTTGATCGAAAATTTCTTGAAATTTCCCTTATTTCTGGTTAACTTCTTCTTGAACTTTCTCTAATTTCTGGTCAACTTCTTGAACTAACTCTAATTTATGGCCAACCTCTTCTTTATCTTCTTGTCTCAATATTGCGTATTCTTCTAAGTTTTGTCTTAGTCATGTTTGTTATTGTCGTCTAATTCTTACCTGTTATTTTTCTTGTTGTTAAATTCTTGCCAGTTCTTCTAAAATGTATCTTGTTCTTATTCGTTTTCTTGTCTAGTTTTCTTGTTCTTTTTCTGGTGGTCTAATTATTTCTTGTACATTTCTTTGTAGATCTTCTTTTTTATTGTATAATTCTTTCTAGTTCTTCTTTTCTTGTTTTATAATATTTTCTTGGTCTTCATTTTCTTGTTGTCTATTTTTTCTTATATTTGTCTTTGTTCTTCTTTCTCCTTTTTCAGGAACTCCACCAGATCTGTTATATTTACCATTTCATCTTAATCTTTAATAAGGTCTTCACCATATATTTTCTGCAAAATGCGAGGGATCCCACTTCTGACATCGTTTGTAACTTTTAGCCCTGTGTTAAACGGTGTGGGAGAGTTTACTTGCGTAATTCACTCCAAACTTCGCAGTTTGTTTTCAACTGATAATTTTCAACATTTCGCATACATTTTGCATCTTAGTACGTTTTGTCAGAACTTATCACTTTAACAATCACCTTTCACCGACTTATGACTCTGACTGACTGATTCCATAGACTGACTCTGACCCGTGATCACCGTGGCTTTATATAGCTAAATTTTGATATGATATCGATCTAAATTATTCTAGAATCTAGAAGTTTGTCATAATGTCGATACTATAACAAAGTGTTCCTAACATATAGCTTCTGGGAGCATATCACCGACAAAGGACCTGAGTAAACTTAGTAAATACTGTCACTATACGAAGATCCCCATTTGTCTAGGGCAAAAACCTACTAGATACTACAAAATAAGAAACGTGCTTCTCAATTTCAGAAAAGAGCCAACAAACTCATTTTGTGGAACTGTCCAGAGAGACTACCCTGATAATAGCTTTACCTCTGCTGTAAGGCCAGATGAAGGGGAGAGGCTAAAAATGTTAAATATGAAAGTTGAAGGATGTATTCTATGCTATTTGCAGGACATATATTTGTTTGTACAGGGTGTCACATAAACAAATGCCAAAGCAGTCACATTGTTTTTAAATAGAACACCCTGTATATTATTGCATTTTTGAACTCTACGGAGAATTCTAGATACGTTTTATGTATAATGTCAACTATTCAACTATTATAGAAATATAAATAATTGAAAATCGACTATCTGGATGAAATTTAATTATAGCTGTTCTTGTAGAAAATTAAATAATAATACAAATTAACTAACTAATAAAAAATTAAGTTTTTGTTAAATATTGAGTTGCTCCACAGGGCCTCCATCTTGCTCAATGCATTTGATGAATGTTCGTCGGAGTTTCTCTAAAGAACCTGTTATAAAATCTGAATAATTGTCATTCAGATCATTTATTTTATTCCTAATTAGTTGTTGTAGATGTTCTATATCCTGAATATGATTTTGGTAAAGGTGATTTTTTAAATATCCCCATAGAAACGCGTCTATTGGAGTAAGATCTGGACTCTTAGCTGGCCAGCTAAGTGGTGCATTTCTACTACCAATCCATATTTCAAAACGTTGGTAGAAATAATTTCTCACTCTTAAGGTGCTATAATTTTGTTATCTATTAATCCGCACCAAACGTTAATGGACTGGCGCCCTTGAAATCTAAATTCTCTGTAACAGAATGGGTTTGCTGTAGCCCAATACCTAGTATTTTTTTCTATTTATCATGCCATTCGTCGTAAAGGAAGACTCGTCCGTCCATAGGATGTTTCTTAAAAAGTTAGGATCATTATTAATTCTTCCCAGCATAAGGCGGCAAAATATTAGTTTATTTTCTCTGTGCGTCTGTGTCACTTTTGGGGTTGGTCTAGTCTTGAAAGTCTTGTATCCAGCTTTCTTGAGAGTCCTCTGAACTTTTGAATAGGAAGTATCACGGACGTTCCTTTCTTGTAAACTTTTTGAAATATGCCTCATGGATAAATTTCACTCACCACTCTCTTCTTCTTATTCAGACTTGAAGTTTGTTGATTTTTTTCGAATATCCTTTTAATTGTTTTTTTGCAAGGAGTGTACATTCTTGGATTTTCTCGAGTTAAGTCTCGTTGCGTTGCTGCGGCATTATGGTTGTTTCGAATGAATGAACTTGAAATTATTTGTTTTTCTATTAACGAATATGGCATTTCTCATAACAAGTTACAGCGATACTTTTTGAATTACTTGACAGAGATAACTGCCACTATCACTTTGTGTCTGTTTTTGTTTGCCAATATTTCGATTTTCAATTATTAATATTTATTCCTTAAACAGTTGAAGGTAGGTATAGGACATTATACATAAAACGTATCTAGAATTCTTCGTAGAGTTCAAAAATGCAATAATATACAAGGTGTTCCATTTAAAAAAAGGTAACTTTGCTTAAGCATTTGTTTATGTAACACCCTGTATTAACAAATATATGTCCTGCAAATAGCCTAGAATACATCCGATAACTTTAGGTAGAAATTTTAGTCCCTCAAGAACAAGAACTACTGTGGTATGATAGTATTGCATAAAGTTTTGATCTGTATCATGATCACTGCCTTTTAGGCTCTGGGTAGGTACCAGAACGTGAAGTATTCAGTTAGGAATTCATGGAGAATTGCAATGGGTTCCGGGTCAAATGAAGCAGCATATTATATAGAAGGTTGAGAGCGGTGGATCTGCTTTTAGGCAACACAGGTAAAACATTTAGGCGGTGAGGAGAAATGAATAACATGGACATATAAAAAAGATCACTCGACAAGCCTAAGCTTTCACTGACTAGAAACAGTTCTCTAAATTGTCAGTTAGCATTCTACGGCTGAGCAGAAAGGAAACGAAAACACTGTTAGGCAAGGCCACTGGCCGTAATAGATT
Organism: Crioceris asparagi; assembly: GCA_958507055.1. Classification (NCBI taxonomy): domain Eukaryota; kingdom Metazoa; phylum Arthropoda; class Insecta; order Coleoptera; family Chrysomelidae; genus Crioceris; species Crioceris asparagi. Next base: position 69,900,365 of record OY293829.1, on the reverse strand, counting down.
AAACTATCAGATACAGGAAAAAGATACTGATGATAGCCCTGGTTAGAGTTTATGAAAATGCTAATAAGAGGCTTCTAAAAAATCAGAAGCCAAGTGCTAAGATTAATTAATTCAAGAACTACAACTCTGGATAAAGAGTTTACATTTGGAAGTCCAGGGGGATAAGTGACTACACAGACATCATAGGCCAGACCTAGAAGATAATTGATCGAATAGAAGATGGGCAATAACTTTAGTTCCATCTATCTATCTATCTAATTATATATTAGATTTTACCTTTCTATGACAAAAGAGGAAAGAGGCATAGAAGCAGCCTCCTAAACAAAGACACGGTGCCGAAAACTGACTGAGGTAGCTCAGGCAGGCTTACCCACAACGACATATTCCTTATTAGGGCTCAAGAGGACCACGTTACTGGGGCTCGGACAGGTCAAGCTGAAATTCATAATCATTCCTTGAGGTAATGGTCGACCTTAAACTTTAACTGTTATTTCTGTTTCATAGAGGTTCCTTGTTTATGAATCCAAAAAGGTTAAGGAATGCCTCAATGGGAAAGGAGTCCTTTATAGGTAAGGAGTGACTATAAATGTGGACCTAAGATGTCCATTCCTGCAACATAGGTGAGGAGGTGTACATAGCTATTTTTTCTTGTATGCTTGCTATTACAGGATTCAATTTAATGAGTTTTTTTTATATATAACGGACGAAAATTGGATGAATACTTGACGTGAACTAAGCAACATTAATAATATCATGGAAGAATAACGACTGGCGTTATTTCTTTTAGTGATCTATGAAATATTTGTATATTTCTACTGGGAAATATGTTAAAATATAAATGACTCTGATCAATAGTAGATAAATATGTAATACTATTATCGTGTCGACCAACGATGAAAAAAACTACTCGGTGAGCAAATACTCCGTCCTACTTTGAATTCAATACAGATATTGCATAACCTTCTAACACTTCTGCTTTAATTTCATTCGGAACACATCACAGTAGAATCAAGTGTATGATCGTCGATTTCGTCTCATTAGAACTCATCAGATTTACAAATGAGTCGTGGAAGTGTCCGCGTTGACGAAAATCTTTGAATAAATTTTCAATTATATTGCACCTAACATCGATGATGTGATTCAATGCCGGTTGGAGTATTTGCTCACCGAATACTTATTTTCATCGTATTGGTAGACACTATGTAATATTATTACCTATTTATTTACTGTTGATCAAAGTCATTTATATTTTTACTGATGTCTGATATTTTTTAGTATCTCACACGAATTTCTCATATCGGTATGATAGTGCACTATGGCTTTGAAGGTAGTGTTCTCTCAAAGGCGTAGATAGAACACAATAAGGGAAATGGTTGTGTAAGTGCTGAAGATTCGTCCACATAACACCTAAGATGTTATGTGGATTCGTCTCGGTAGTACCAAAGAAGATAGATACTACATAGAAGTGTACATCGTATAGTAATTTGAGGCGAAAACCGAGTGAGCTTCGTTAACAAAGTGACGAGGGCGCTACCGTCAACAATGAGTATTTTGAATAATTCAACATTCGGCTATCAGGCGACCAGAAACGGCTATGGGTACTTATGTGTTCTAGCGGCAGCGGGCTGGTGATTGCCGTTGAGAGACGCTAGGAATACATAAGTACCTACCTGCTACCTATAGCCGTTTCTTGTCGCCTGATAGCCGAATGTTGAATTATTCTACAAAATACTCATTCTCGACGGTAGCGCCCTCGTCACTTGGTTAAAGAAGCTCACTCGGTTTTCGCCTCAAATTTACTATACGATGTACACTTCTATGTAGTATCTATCTATCTTCTTTGGTAGTAGCAAGAAGACTTTAAGAAAAATACTGAGTATTGTAATGATGATTAGAAAGTTCTGACAACAGTCTGATAATAGAGTACTTACTCGAAATGCGCTAGTGAGGGAATGTTTAATAACAACTTGAGGGTGCTCATAAGAGCTACATTGTGTTATTTTTCTAGACGTTTTTTCCTCAATTAGATACATGTGGGGTCGAAGGGCGTTCAGTGTTCTTCTTAGCTCCCAACGATTCTAGTATAGAGGGTTTTATATTTTTTCCATGTTAGATATCTAAGCGGTAGTTGTAGAAAAGCTGCTGATGAAACAATATGTGTTGTATATCTTGAAATGGCAGTTCTCAGGAAGTTAAAATATATCTAAATCTAAGATCTAAATGATTAGGTTAGGTTAGGAGGTAGTGTTCTCTGTGCACAATGGAGTGGTTCACAAATCTGGGTGAATCTCATTATCTTCAGACTGGCGCTGTACCACAAACCATAAAATAAACTCTTTGTGCTTTAGACACTACTACCATGGTATGTGCACGATCTCTTAGAAAGGTGGTCAATAGCAGATATCTATCTTAAACATATTATTTATTGCCAATAGCGTATAACGGGCCACTTAAATGATGGGAATGCAAGATAGAGGTTTGCATAAGGTGTTCTGGATTCAGGCAGATAGAAAACGTGACGATGTCTATTTCCAAGGCCTATCCCCGGTTAATTTGGCAGAGTGCTATAAAAAATATGAGTATTAACAAGAGTTGAAATTACTCATATTTTAGTTCTCAGTAAACAGATAGATAATGTATTATGTTATAGAAATTCTCCTAGAACTGACCTATCACAATCCATAGGATCATGGACTATACTACCTATACAGTATATCAATATTAATATGCAGATTAATATTTTTCTTTGCCTTTTAACTATGGAATATAGAGCGTGATAAGGTGAAATTTTATTCAAGAACAATAAATATTGAGATAAATGAATCAGCTTCGACTCAAAATACAAATGAAACCACAATTTCCTAATTTCTCCTTGTTGCTTATTTAAGTCTGATAACAATTCATAATCATCAAGTAATTCCCTTTATAACCTTACAGATAATGTCGCATTCATTAATTACATTATGATCGCAATAAGTCAGTAATATAATATCATTACCTGCACCACGAAAGCTATCAAATAGAATACATTTGAGTGTGAACAAATCAAGGTTAGTGATATTTCATTTTATATATATTGTTATTCAATTAGTGTTGTCAGAATGCAATGTGATTGAATTTATATATATTTACATCGTCATCTGGTACCTAATAATTTTTATACGTCTCGGATAAATTTTCTGGAAACATTTTGGTACACTGAGACCTACCTAAGTATATAATTATGTGCTTCTATGAATATGTGCATAGTCCAAATTGATCAGTATGCTGCTAAAAATATACGCGGGGTGAAAAATGTCACAGAAAACCATATCTACATTATAAATGATATGTTGACTTTTTTTTCATTAGTGGCATTCATAATATTTTTTCAATTTTCTGAAAAACTATAAAATCTAGATTTCTCCCTGAATTATTCTGAACAACGACCCATTCAAGCAAGTGCAAAAAGCATATAGGTACAAACGACTGGATTTTTTTATTTTTGACCGACTTCAAAAAAAGGAGACGGTATACAATTCGGTTGTAAGATTGCTTTTTTTATTTATTTTTATGGCTGTTCGCGCGTTTTGCATAGTAATCGTATTCCGATTTAGACAATTTTTATTTCATTTGAAAGAGGGGAGTTGAGAAATGGTCCCGTATTGCGAAAAATCAAATCCAAAATCTCCTTCCCTCCAAAAAACGCCCCCGAAGGCCTGGAGGGGGCAATTTTTCTCGAAAATTGTTAATCTGAGACGACAGAATTGATGAAAATTCCATATCCGGAAATGTTTAAATTGGACATTTTTAAAAATAATCATACGTTTCCGTGCTACAGTCTGAAATATGTGTTTCAGCTATGTGGAAGGGGCAAATTTTTTCTAAAATCGAAAAATCGAGATTTGAAAATTAGAAAGGGGACCATATCCGGAAACGTTTAAATTGAACATTTTTTCAAAAGAGTTACAGTTTCCGAGTTTCGCAATGGTAAAGTCTGAAATATATGATATGCATATTTCCCTTATGTGGAAGAGCATTTTTTTTCGAAAATTGAAAATATGACACGGCCATATTAGAGAAAAGATTATATGTAGCAACATTTAAATTGAGTTACGGTTTTCGAATTACAGCAGTAAAGTCTGAAATATGTATATTTGCGCCGCGATGTTTTGAGATCTCTGAATAATAAATAACAAGTACAAGCTAAACCTACCTATAACTTTTTGGGTACTAGTGAACGTTCAACAATTTTCACTCAAAAATATGAAATAACTATTTTTTACAAAAAATTGGATCGAATTTATCAGTTGTTGCACTGAAAAATACAAAATAACTTTAATTCTATTGGTGCTGGTAATTTTGAAGTTGTGCCGTTGTAGTTTTTTTTGTAAGCACCAACTCCAAGAGAACCAGCACCAATAGAATTAAAGTTATTTTGTATTTTTCAGTGCAACAACTTATAAAGTCGGTCCAATTTTTTGTAAAAAATATTTATTACTCATTTATTTAAAGTTACATCTATTTATATACATGATACATTTGTTATTGTGTGGTAGTATAAAACAATACATCAGAAATAACTGAAACTATATAGAAATTGATTAACGTGAAAATCTTAATACAGAATTTCAGTTTGATCAAAACATTAATCTGGAACTATCAGCTTTCTTTTAATCACATGATCTTCTGAGTACTGAATTTATTAAACTGTTCAAAACTTATCTAAATAAGAAACAAGTAGTAAAAAAAATCATTTTATAATTTATGATTATAATATCAACATATAAAATCATAATCCAATTAACCAAGATTTTCTAAATAACCTCTAGACCATCGGTTAATAATAAGGGAACTTTTAAATTAATGGTTCCAATTATTACAGACCACTACCCACTATTATCTCACTACTAAGACCTCATCGCAAAATAAGTGTTACAGAAAACTTTCAAAACTGGCTTATAAATAAAGATATCGTGGGAATATCGTCAAATCAATAAATGATCCAAATGGAGCAACATAATTTATAATAAGTTAAATACAAGAATGCTTAGATATTTGCAAAAACCATATATATAGGTACATATAATAAAATTGTAACAGGCCGATGTCTGCAGATATTTAAGAAAAACTAATATGGGGGTCTGTTAGGGCAACAGAAGCCAAAACAACAGTTTTTAGAATTTTCGCCTGTCTGTCTGTATGTTTGTACGCGCAACACGCAAAAACTACTAGGTACATGGAATTGAATGCAATTTTCACCGATGTATTGCTAGGGGTCTAACTTAAAATATAGATTCCATTTTACCGCGTCTGTATTTCTGTCTGTATGTTTGTACACGCATCTCGCAAAAACTACCGCATGGAATTGAATGCAGTTTTCCAAGCGTACGAGAGCTAGTCAAGAATAATCAATAACGGTGGAAAGACTGGATTACAAAGGCAATAGTCGTTTCCTGCTATAAGAAAGAAAAACTATCTTTATATACATAAATCTTCTGTTCGTGTGTATGTGACTAAACTCCTCCTAAGCGGCTGAACCAATTTTATTGAAATTTTTTGTGAATATTCAAGGGGATTCGAGAATGGTTTAGATTCACAATTGGATCTGAAGCTTTTCCGGGCACGACGACGTCTGCTGGGACAGCTAGTGAATATATAAAAATGAAAATCTATTCGAACAACGAGCGACTATAGAGTTATTATTATACAAACTATGTAAAATGACTAGACAAAATTGTAAAGAACGCTAAAGTCAAACATGATAAACAAACTGTTGAAAAATATATTGGCAATTCAAAGTATTTATGGAAATACTTTAAGTCCAAGCTTGGTAAAAATTTAAGTTGATAACACAAATAGTCAATATTAATAATGTTTATTTACGACTCCTTGTATGTGAGTAATATTCTTGTGCTTTTAGAAGTATAATACCATATATTAAACCCTTAGGGAATGATGTAGAGGGCGTAGAGGAATTAATATTCATTATTGCTTCTTGCACGCCAATATAAACAAACTCAAAAGTGTCAATGTCAAACGCAGTGTCTGTGTATTTGTATTGACATGCATGAAAATGAAGAATCTTTTAAGGTGAGTTTATACAGTAAATAAAATAAAATAAGAAACAAATTAAGACAAAATAAGAAAGTTGAACATGCTCATTTCCATGGGAGCGTTTATACACGAAATAAGCTAAATTAAGAAATAAGAATAAGAACTAAAGATGGCCAACTTTCATCTTTATTTCTTATTTTATTTTGTTTGGAAACTGACAATGCGCATGATCAACCACCAGAGAACACTCAACTTGCATACAACACAAAAGTTTTTGTCAAAAAAGCTGTGATTTGATTGGTTCATTCTTATTTCTTATTTTATTTTCGTCATCTGTATAAACCAATCTTTTTTGAGATTATTCTTATTTCAATTTTAATTTGTTTCTTATTTTATTTTATTTACTGTATAAACTCACCTTTAGTTGTTGGAAATTATATATTAGTCATAAATAAAGTATAGTCTCGTACTACTCGCAATAATGGTTATCATTATTGACTTGTGGCATACTATAAAAAATATTTTCTACCAAAATTTATAAGTTGATACAATGAAAAATTCTGGTACTTTTGAAGTTGGTGCCAAAAGTCTTCTATTTAACTACAATAATTGTACAACAAAAATCGGTCCAATTTTTGGTTAAAAAATATTTATTTCACACTTTTGACTGTAATAGTCATGAAAAATGTTGACGTTCACTAATATCTACTAAAAAAGATAGTACCTACTTATCCTATTACCCATTCTTTACTTGCACCAAATAAAATGGAAGAGATATCGACATTGTTTGTAAAATTAATCGGAATGTCTAATGAATAAAAATATAACTCCCCTTCTTGCATCCCATCTGAATTATGAGCACCCCTGCAAAAATAAATTTTAAATGAGAAGGGTTCGTGTGGCATCTTGTTCGAAAGGGGTTTTCATTCTTTGTTCAGCAACACTGAAATTTTTCAAATTTGGTTCAATAATAACAGAAAATTTATTTTGAGAACGTTAAATTTTGATACTTTAAGTAGAATGAAGGAAATAATGTCACATAATGTTAGGAAGTATTTTTCAATTTATTTTACAATTAAATGAACTTTTTGAAAATAAGCAAGGCGATCGAAACATCGTGGCGGAAATTCACATATTTCAGACTTTACTGCTGCTGTAACTCGAAAACCGTAGCTTCTTTTAAGAAATGTTCAATTTGAATGTTGCTACATATAATCTCTTCTTTAATTTGGCTGTCTCATATTTTAAATTGTCGAAAAAAAACTCCACATATCGGAAATACATATATTTCCGTCTTTACCATTGCTATAACTCGAAAACCTTTTGAAAAAATGTCCAATTTAAACCTTACCGGATATTGTCTCTTATTTTCGATTTTCGAGAAAAATTGCCTCCTGTCTGGTTTTTATTTGAAAGAAGTTTTTCTATTGTATATGGAGAAGTTACCAGTGCATTGAGATGTGTACGAGTTAATAAATTTAAAAAGGAATAAAAATGGCTTTCATGTATATCACTCGATAGAGTTAAGCAAATATTGGAAAGAAGAAATGTGAAATAAGATAAATAATACTTTCTGGTTAATTCATATCTAAATATGTATTTAATAAGAAATAATGTATTCCAATATCTGAAAATAAGGTGCAATATTGTCGTCACTTTATTGTAATTACTGTATTAATTTATCAAATTATTCATTTATGTTAATTTATACCTTCATTTATATATTCCATTCATTTTATAATATTTATCTCCACCGAAAATCAAGATCAAGTTAGAGAAAAAAATCACATATACCTATATCATACCTTTCTACCTTAATAGAGGAACAGAACTGTCAGAGACATATTTGCTCATACTCCATTGTGAAATCTCATCATCATCCACGATCGAGGTTGTCCTTCTGTGGGTCCTCCCTATTTATTTACCATGTATGATCTCTCATGATGTAACCTTATTTATATTTTGTTATTTTGGTGGAGGATAGAAGGTTTCATGAGTAATTTTGTCACAATAACAACAGGAGTAGGTACCCTAAGGGGGACCTGGACACTTCGCCCAAAATGATATATCGACCACTTCGCCCAATAATTTCATACCGAAAACAGTTTCCAAAGCCACTTCACCCACTAAGGTCCGAACAGAGTTCGATCAAAATAAATAAATAATTTGTGCGGAGTGACCATTTTGGGCTTTGTGGACTTTCAGTTTGTATGGGCGAATTGTCCACCAACTAGTTTTGGGCAAAGTGGACATTTTGGGCTTTGTGGACTTTTAATTACATTGGGTGAAGTAGCTCTGGAAACTGTTTTCAATACGAAATTTTTGTGCAAAGTGGTCGATGTATAATTTTGGGCGAAGAGTCCATTGGGAGGTGTCCTAGACCCCCCCTAAGGCACTAGTTTAGGGTCATTACTTTTTATATTATATATAAATGATATGGTACTGGCGGAAATAATATTCTATATTACGCCAATGAAACTGCGGTTATTTCAACAGATCAGTCCTGGAAAAAAGTTACGGTAAATATGAATAAAAAATCAGATAAAATAGCCACGTGGCTAGCACTGAATAAAAAGCCAAATGGTTAGCACTCAATAAATTATCACTAAATATTGATAAAACTACATAATCTTGTTTTGGAAACTATAATAATAATGTACCAGAAAATATGAATATTTAATATAGCATAAATGGAAAAAGTTTAAATTCTTTGTAAAATGGTATTATTTTTGACTCCGACTGTTACTGTACTCCGTTCTCCACCCTACTGATTAACTCCGCTTCAAATCCTCTCCAATATTTATTTATTTATTTATTTACCATTCCACAGTTTTAACAAACCAATTAGCGAAAGGATAGAAACAAAACATACTCTTAAATACAAATCAACATATTCATTACTTAAAAATATGTGATCAAACAAAGATTATAAGAAAAAAATAATAAATACAATACACTAGTTCAATGTATATATACAAGCATACAATTAATTACGCAAGATTTATTTTGGCTAACCTGAAGTTAAAAATATCAAACATATTTTGATGTCGATTGAATACGGTTTTTATCCTATTTAATGGCGAATATTTACAAACGTTAGTTTGTGGCGTTGGAATAAAAAATGTGAGAGGTTGACGGGTGCGCGGCGCGGAATTAAGAAGTTTAGTTGACTTAAATCGTGACAATCAATTTTGTTATGGAGAATTTTATGGAGCAAATTAAGTACATAAATGGTACGTCGGTCTTGTAAGGAGGAAAACACTTCCAATAACTGGTCGTGAGGGAAACCAATCTGTGGGTATATGCCCTCTTTCCTGTAACTAAGATATTTTAAGAACGTCGCTGAACTTTCTCCGGACTGTCGATATGCACTTGGTAAAATGGTGACCAAATTATAGATGCATACTCCAACTTGGATCTTACAAATGTATAATAAAGTAATTCTAGCGTATCTTTATTAAAAAAATCACGGGAATTGCGTATGATAAATCCTAAAGCCTTAAAGGAAGACTATATAGGCAAGCCCCTCCATTTCGAATCTTCCACTGACATCTTCCAACGCCACGAACATTCCACCAACAGCGCGAGCTCACTCCATGTTTCGGCATATAATCTCGACCTTGGCATATATCGGTGACCAATAGCAGTATACCTTACACTCATACCACCCTGGTCCCATTAACGTCCGTACTCGCCAAGATACTCCTCCCTCTGACGAATCGCACTCGCCTACCTCGATAATGGCATCGACAGTATATCCCAAATTCATCACAATATTTTTTACGAAAATTAGTCCCAACTTTTATTTGTGCACAAAATAATACTGGTAATTTTGGAATTGTGTATGTGAATAGAAGACTTTTGGTACCAACTTACAAAGTACCTCCAGCACCAAAAGAATTAATGTTGTTTGTAATTTTCAGTGCATTAATAAAAGTCGCTCCTATTTTTGGAAAGAAATATTTATTTTACATTTTTGAGTGTTTCATTGGTTATCAAATTTATTGAACGTTCACTTAGATTCAGCGATTTCGCAATAACGTTTTTGAAAAATGGATTTTCGAAAAAAATACCCCATCTATCCCTTTTAGGGTTTTTTGGTGGCAGGACATATTCGATCTCGTTTTTTTTCATTGGGACCAAATCTCAGCATTTCTCTTTCATGACAAAAATAAATAATCGAAATCGGAGAACGTATACTATGTATGTGAAACGCGCGAACGGATAAACATTTTTTACAAAAAAATAGGATAGACTCTATTAGTTGTTGCACTGAAAAATTCAAAATAATATTAATTATTGGTGCTGGTAATTTTTAAGTTGTGTAGTTTGTTAGTTGTTCTAGGCACCAACTCCAAAAGTAGCAGCACCAATAGAATTGATATTATTTTGTAATTTTCAGTGCACGTTCTAAAAAATGTCGGTCCGATTTTTTGTAAAAAATGTTTATGTCACAGTTTTGAGTGTAACATTAATCGTCAAAATCATTCACCAAAGAAGATAATACGTTGCTTATACTTATTATTAAGAGGTTTCAAAACATCGCAGAAATAGTACTTATCCTATTAGCCATGTATATTCTTTGTTTGTGACATGTTATTATCTAGAGGTCTGAAAAAATCGCGGTGAAAATACACATATTTCAGATATTAGCACTGCTGTAATTCGGAAAACATACCGTTTTTGAAAAATGTCCAATTTAAATGTTGATACATATCTTCTCTTCTTTAATTTGGCTGTCACATATTTTCGAAAAAAATGCCCCCACCACATAGTGCAAGCACACATAGTTCAGATATTACCACTACTCTAACTGGGAAACCTATGATTTTTTCTCAAAATGTCCAATTCAAACGTTGCCGGATATGGAATCTCCTTTAATTCTGCCATCTCGGATTTTCAATTTTCGAAAAAAAATTACCCCCACCACCCCCATTGAGGGAAAGGTCATGTCAAATATTATTTTTTTTATTTGGGCCAATACAAATTCTCCTCTTTCAAGTGTAAATAGAATCATCAAAATCGGATCACGTTTACTATGCAGAATGCGCGAACATCCATAATAAATATTTTTTACAAAAAATTGGACCGACGTTATTAGTTGGTGCACTGAAAAGTATAAAATCATATTAATTCTATTAATCATTTTCGGTCACGTGATTTTGACAGGTCGGCCATTTTGCTTGGGTGGCACACAACTTTTTCATTCTGCGTTTGTTTGTGTGCGAAGCTGACGTTATAAATTTTATTTGGTTGTTTTTTGGAGATTTTTTCAAAAAGATGGATAGAAGTGAATATTATGTGACTCTAAGTGGTGATGTTAAGTGTCGATATGACCAAAAAATAGACATTATAGACGGTATTGACCCCTACGCAGTTCCTGTTGGGGAGTTCAACCTAGATGTCAATAAAATTCCCAATATTACATTGATGGACCTTGTAAATTATTTAATTCTATCACATAGTTACTACACAGGCCAACAGCTCAAGGCTTATAAAAGCTTGCAAGCCTACAAGCAGTATGAAGCTGGCTCTGTTCAAGAGGTTTTGGCAAAACAAGTTAATGATGAAGCATTTGCCGTCATTGCTAAGGTAAGAAATCAATAATAAACAATATTCACGTTGCTTTATATTGTTTATAAATAAACAAAAATAGTTTATGCATATATTTAATTGTTATCTCAGAAATCTTTGAAGCTGATCTAACAAAATGTTTATCTTTATTTCAGGTTCAACACTCTCAAAGGAAAAGGGAAAAATCACTCAAGGTTTGGGTTATTATCCTAAAGGATACTAATATTTCCAGTGCCCACTGCACATGCATGGCTGGCTTGTCAGAAGTTTGCAGTCACGTAGCTACCATTTTATTCTATTTGAATGCTCGTCCAAATACCTCGGAAGACAGTGGACCTGGCACATCCTGTACTGAAAAACTTTCGCTTTGGCCTGTACCTCCCATGAAAAATGTTGAAATGGTAAGAGTGCAGGATATGGATTGGCAAAAGAAAAAAGAGATAAAGATTTTGTCTCAGGAACGTGCTCCTTGTCTCGATAATGCTGAATTGTGTAATCTGCTGTCCAAGCTTGAAGAAATAAATGTCAACCCCGCAATTTGCCGGTTATTGGACCCATTCGCCTCCAAAATGGAAAGCAATGCCCCTCAAAATCTACCACCCAGTTTGGACAACTGGTATTCTCTGGACATGGTTGGCAAATCATATGAGGAATTGCTTGTTATATCCAAGACTTTGGATGTGAGCTTAACCAAAGAACAAAGTAGAGCTATTGAGGCAGCAACTCGAGAACAGTCTGAAAATTCCACATGGTTTAAATACAGGGCCGGAAGACTCACTGCTTCTCGATTTAAAGCAGTTTGCAGAACAACAATAGAGAAGCCATCATTAACAGTTATTAAAGGTGTTTGTTATCCGCAAAAGGTAATTTTCCACAATAAGGCAACGTTCTATGGAATCAAGCATGAAAAAATAGCTTTGGAAGAATACCAAAAATTTTATGATGGACAACATACCAACTTTATATTGTCAGCAAGTGGATTTGTTATATCCTCAAAGCATCCTGAAATCGGTGCATCTCCAGATGGTTTGGTGTCATGTTCCTGTTGTGGTTTGGGGTGTGTGGAAATAAAATGTCCATACTTATTGGCAGACAATTCAAGTTTGGAGGACTATGCAACTAAAAAGCATACTTGCTTGATTATGAATAATGGTGAATTTTCTTTGGACCGTAACCACTGCTATTATTACCAAATCCAATGTCAGATGTTTGTGACTGAACGGAAATATTGTGATTTTATAATATGGTCCAAAGACATAACTTTCATCGAAAGGATATTGTATGACAATAACTTTTTTTTGGCGAATGTTTCAAAAGCACTTGATTTCCACAAATATGTGATCAGACCGGAACTATTGGCAAGATATTTTACAGAAAAAGGAGGCATGGGTAAATTAACATTATGGTGTTCGTGTCAAAAGCCAGATGATGGACGTCCAATGTTAAGGTGTGACAATGACAATTGCGAGACTCAGTGGTTTCATTTTGACTGCATTAAGATTTCCGAGGCTCCTGTAACTTGGCTTTGTGAAAATTGTAAATAGGGTTACCAAAAAATAAAAGAAATATAAAAATAGAATGTTTTTTATTTGGAAGTAGTATTGAAACAACCAGTTTAAAATGACTAGAAGTAAAATAAATAACACTCGAGTGAGATAAATTTACCTAACTAAATTACATAAATAATAAACTTTATACATAATGAAATATACTTATTTTTATAAATAATAAATTTTATTGACAATGAAATAAACTTATTTTTAATTGGATGGTATTTGTGATGGGCATATAGATATAAATGCACTACATACTACTACCATTTTATCTAATGCAGTTAGACAATTTAATTTTTTTGATAACATACTTATGGGTATAGTCTCATGAAACACCTTAAATTTTCTTTTGAGTAAACCTATAATTCTCTCTACGTGGATTCGTACAGTTGCAATATTTCTAGTGTTTTCTAAATCTCTAGGATGCAACTGAGTTTTACCTCTTGTAAACGCTGGTATTTTCAACTTAGCACCCAAAACCTCAATCGAGTCATGGATTAGAAAACCTCTATCGGCCAAAACTATGTCACCAGGTACAATTTTATTTAAAAACCCACAATTTTCAACCAAATATTTATCACTTGTTCTCCCACCCCAAGCTTCAGATATAAATGAAATTGTGCCATGTGGTGTTATCCCAATAAGAAATTTGACAGTTTCATGATGTTTGTAATTTGACCAGCAACGAGAAGCAGTTACAACATTCGATGGAGTTTCAGTAAAAACTTCAAAGCAATCTATAATGACTGCTACTTGGTTACCAAATGCTTCTCTAAAACAGGCGGGAACATTTCTTTGTAAAGCTGCTCGCTCTGGCCAATGTACTACTTGCTTGAATCTGTCATAGAGCACATCAAGGGTTTTGTAAAAAGTTTCTGATGCAGTTTTAGGGCTTACGCCAAATCTATATGCAAGATATTTAAATGGCAAATTTAGACGGAGCTTCATTAAAGAAAGTAATAATTGTTCGAATGTGGATAGAGATTTTTTGGGATGAGAAGAGAGATATGAGGAAACACACTCATAAATTAAAATAAACATACCAGCTTTAGGAAAACCTGTAAAATAATGTGTTTTCGTATCATCATTTTTAAAATATTCTTCACTTAATTCCATAATTTCAAGTTTTTTTTGCAAAGAATAAATTTGTGAATTACAAAAACTTAAGTCCGTAAAAACACTGTTCAAATAATCCGCAGTTAAATCAGTTTGCGCCGATACACTAACATAATTCTCATGAATTTCTGTTTCTGAAATCTCTTGATGGGCTTCGTTCACGTGTGGAAGATTTTCCTGAAAAACTTCCGCGTTTTCCTCAACTGCCTGGATAGTTTGTACCTAAAAAATTAAAGGAGGTAATAGAAATAACCTACTAAAGCTATAATTCAGTGGTCGAATTAGTATCTATGTTTTCAAAAAGAACTCGGTTCAAATTCAGTGCTTTGAACAGTTGAATCGTTCTGAAAACGGTCTGAGTTCTCATAGAAATAATAAATAAAAAAACACAACTAACCTCAGTTTCAATCTTGGCTCTTTTGAGGGACCTTTCATATCTAGAAGAAGAAGATGTACTTGGCAGGTTGCTGGATATGTATCCCAAATTCTGGCTGGGTATCCAGTCTGGATTATTATTATCCTCTAAGGCAGCTGGTTTTCCTGAAATAAAACAAATTTATTATATACCATATATGCTTATCTCTATATTAAAACTCTTACCTGTTATGAAGTGTTTTGAACAAATACGACCATGTTTGAGCATGCTTTCCTTCAAAGGTCCCCGTTTCAAAGATCTAATCCAAGCATTTCTTCTTACTTCGGACAGCGCATTCAAATGCTCTCCTCTGTTCGTCAAAACTGCAGGAAATCGAAAAAAAGATACCCTATCTCGTTCAGCACGCGATGAACAATTAACTACACAACAAAAATGAGGCATTTTCGTATAAATTTAGCCGTAATCAAACTTTTTGGAAAGTAAAAATTGACAATGTTTACAAATGCAACAAGTATATTAAATGAGGTTGTGTCGGTTGTGTGCCACCCAGCAAATATGGCCGAACTGTCAATTACGTCATTCGAAAATGGTCAATTGGTGCTGTTACTTTTGAAGTTTTGCAGTTGCAGGTAGATTGATAACTTTTGGCACCAACTTCACAAGTACCAGCCCCAATAGAATTAATATTATTTTATACTTTTCAGTGCACCAACTAATAACGTCGGTCCAATTTTTTGTAAAAAATATTTATTTCACACTTTTGAGTGTAACATTAGTCCCGAAAATCGTTGAACGTTCACTATACCATATCAATGAAGATAGTACTTATCCTATTACCCACGTATATTCCTTGCTTGTAGTTGTTATTATAGAGATCTCAGAACATCGCTGCGGAAATACACTTGAATATTTTAGTTGTTACCATTTTAACACCGATTTAACTCGAAAACCGTAACTCTAAGGAAAAAATGTTCATTATAAATGTTGCTACAAATAATTATATCTTTCATGTGTTAGAATTAGTTCAAAATCAATATTATAACTTATAGTGTAATTAGCGCCATCTGTCAACTTGATGCATAACAATTAACGCTGATGTCATATATGTCAAAAAAGGACAAGAGAGAATGTCAAGTTGATAATGGTCGTTACTCTCGTATTTTATTTGTCTCGTTAGTTCTCATTATTTTGTATTCAGTTAATATAGTTTTTGTGACATAATCTTCAGAACTTTTTATTACCCGAACCATGCCTGAGTTTCAATAGGTTATGGGCCCAGACAACGTAGTTTAAAGTAATTAAAAGGAAGATTACACAGGCGTGCAAGTATACAAAAATGGCGAATTACCAGATAGGTGTGCCTAAATTAAAAGGCCGGGACAATTATGATGAGTGGGCATTTGGAGCGCAGAATTTCTTAATCCTAGAAGGTTTGCAGCATTGCATTAAGGCGAGTACAAGCGCAGGGACAAGTGCTACATCGAGTACGACAACAGATCCAACCCAAGCTGAAGCTGCAGCGAAGCTTGAAGATGAGAAAGCTAAAGCCAAGTTAATCTTAATGATTGATCCTAGTTTATATGTCCATATTAAGTCTGCAGAGACAGCCAGAGATTTGTGGACTAGGCTGAAGGCTATGTTCGATGACAGTGGGTTTACAAGAAGAATAAGCTTGCTGAGAACGTTAATTTCTACAAGGTTAGAATCATGTGAGTCAATGGGTACTTATATTAACCAGATTGTAGAAACTAGCCAGCGATTACAAGGCACAGGTTTCAATATAGATGACGAATGGGTGGGTTCGTTGATGCTCGCAGGATTGCCTGAGCGATTTATGCCAATGATTATGGCAATCGAACACTCTGGCATAGCCATCACGACTGATTCCATCAAAACCAAACTTCTAGATATGGAAGGAAGTGACGTCAATAAGGCAAGCAGTGCATTTTATGCAAATAATAGTAAGCCATCTCACAAGAAGGGCAGGTCAACCAACAAGACGGGCAGTTCAACCAATGACAGTAAGGACAAGCTGAAAAACATACAATGTTTTAACTGTAAAGATTATGGGCATTATCAAACGCGATGTCCAAAACCAAGGATTAAGAAAGACAACAACAAAGAAACGAAAACTGGAAATGCTTTCAGTGTGGTGTTCTTAAGTGGGGTGTACAAGAAAACAGATTGGTATATTGACAGTGGTGCAACTATGCATATGGTGTCAGATACTCAGCTAGTAAGAGAAAAAGGTCCTTGTCAAACAAAAGAGATATTGGTGGCCAATAACACAGCAATTCCGGTAGTCTATTGTGGCGATGTCAAAATTACCACAGTTGTCAATAGTGAGACACATGACATAGTTGTCCAGAAAGCTCTCTGTGTGCCAGATCTTACGACCAACTTACTTTCGGTAAGTCAATTAATCAAAAATGGTAATAAGGTAGTTTTTGATTTACAGTGTTGCAAAATTTACAACAAGCACGCTGAGTTAGTAGCAGTAGCTGATTTAGTTAATGGTGTCTACAAGTTAAACATTTGGTCAGAAAAATGTTTTTTAACAAGCAGCAGAGAAGTGACAGCAGAAACGTGGCATAAGAGACTTGGTCATTTAAACAGTGCTGACCTAACGAAGATGAGAAATGGTGCTGTAAACGGGTTAGTATGCACTGAAAAAATAGACATTGGAAAGTATAACTGCACAACATGTTGCGAAGGAAAACAACATAGATTACCTTTTCCAAAAAAGGCTAAGCGAGCAAAAAATGTATTAGATTTGATACACTGTGATTTATGCGGCCCAATGGAAACTAAATCCATAGGAGGCTCACGATATTTTTTAAATTTAGAAGACGACTACTCTAAGTATGGGTTTATTTACTTTTTAGAGTCCAAAGATCAAGTAACAGAATGTTTTAAGGTATTCAAGAATCTTGTCGAAAATCAACAAGAAAGAAAGATAAAAATTTTGAGGTCCGATAACGGTGGTGAGTTTGTGAACAATGAAATGAATACTTACCTTAAAATGAATGGCATAATTCACCAACAGACAAACTCATATACCCCAGAACAAAATGGAGTTTCTGAAAGGCTCAATCGAACAATTGTAGAACGAGCAAAGTGTTTATTATTCGAGGCAGACTTAAAAAAAGAGTTGTGGGCAGAGGCTATTAATACTGCTATATATTTACGAAATAGATCGCCAGCAACTGGTTTACCAGACAATAAAACACCTTTTGAAATGTGGTTTAAGAGAAAACCAAACGTTAACCATTTTAGAATTTTTGGCAGTCCAGTGATGGTACATGTTCCTAAAGAGAAGCGTTTGAAATGGGACAGGAAGGCCGAGAAGAAAATTTTAGTAGGTTACAGTGAAACTGTAAAGGGATATAGGGTTTATGATCCAGTAAAGAGAAAAGTATCTACAAGCAGGGATGTGGTAGTCTTTGAAAATCATAAAGAAAAAGCCTCAGAACAACAGAAAGTTACAGAAGAAGATAAGGTACTAGTTTCAGTGGGGGATCAACAGCAAATTCAACCCGAGCCAATTCCTGTTACAGAACGTGAACAAAATGAAGGCTCAAGCAGCAATTCCTCAGCCGATTGTGACCGTTTACCTGATGGAGACATGCATGATAGTGACAGTGATTATGTGTTGGATGGAGAAGACAGTGAAGAAGAGTATTCAGTTAATGATCTTGAGTCAGAGATATCTCAACCAACTAGAAGATCACAACGTATGCCCAAACCAAAAAACTTTGACGATTTTGTGTCCTACATGTGTACTAGCAGTTTGGAAGATGACCCTCAAAGTGTATTAGAAGCAATGTCAAGAGCAGATTCGACTCAGTGGCGGCAGGCAATGGAGGAAGAGATCAGTTCATTCAATGAAAACAATGCGTGGGAAGTGGTAGACATTCCACAAGATCGTAAAGTGTCTCTAGTTCAGTGCAAATGGGTTTTTCGCAAGAAAATGGATGCGGAAAATAGTGTTAGGTTTAGAGCAAGATTGGTCGCTAAAGGTTTCACACAAAAATATGGGATAGACTATAATGAGACTTTCAGTCCAGTTGTAAGACATTCGACTTTGCGTATGATGATTGCATTAGCTGTAAAATTAATGTTTTAAAGAAGGAAAAATATTGTTTTGATCTAGTGGGGGTGTTAGAATTAGTTCAAAATCAATATTATAACTTATAGTGTAATTAGCGCCATCTGTCAACTTGATGCATAACAATTAACGCTGATGTCATATATGTCAAAAAAGGACAAGAGAGAATGTCAAGTTGATAATGGTCGTTACTCTCGTATTTTATTTGTCTCGTTAGTTCTCATTATTTTGTATTCAGTTAATATAGTTTTTGTGACATAATCTTCAGAACTTTTTATTACCCGAACCATGCCTGAGTTTCAATATCATGTAGTATCGAAAAATTTTCAATTTTCGAAAGAAATTGTCCTCTCCACATTGCAAAAATACATATTTAACATGCGTCTATTTCGAAAACCGTAACACTTTTGAAAAAATGTTCAATTTAAACGTTTCCGGATATTGTCCTATCTTTAATTATAACTCAGATTTTCGATATTCGAGAAAATTCGCACCCACCACCCCTACGGGGGCGGTTTTCCGAGGGAAGGAGATTTCGGATTTGCGTTTTTATGAATATGGGACCATTTCTCAATCCCCTTCTTTCAAATGAGTCCAAAATCATCAGAATCGGAGCTCGTTTACTATATAAAAGGCGCGCACGAACCAAAAAAATAAAAAATTAAGCAGACAGTCGAATTGTATACCTCCTCCGTTCGGGGTTCGTCAGTCAAAAAACAGTCGAATTTTATACCTCCTCCGGTTGGGTCGTCGGTAAAAAAGCAGGCAAATAATCAAATTTTATAGCCCCTCCTTTTGGAAGTAGGTGAAAAACAAGTTGGCTATTTTTCTTTCAGTGCTTATTTAATAGAAATATGAATCAAATTGAAACATCAATTTCGAGACTATTTATACGAAGTTTTTTAGGAAAATGAGGAATACTTCTAGATTGGCCAGTAAAATCTCCCGATATGATTTCATTAAATTATTTTCTATAGGCCATAACAGCTTCTTACAATATTAACAAATATAAAAAAATGTTGAGCATCCTATTCAAAAAAAAGATATAAAGTATTTGCTCTTATAGATTAGTCTGGTAATGGCCTCAATGATTCATGTTGTTTAATTTATATTTCTCAAAAATAAACTTAGCACTATGAGGTTTTGACAGTTATATTTTTAATTCAGTAGAGTACAAGAAAAATAAAAAATTACAGGGTGTGGTGCTGTATAAAGATTATACCTTTGAATTATTCCGCAGTAATATTATACCCACGTATTATATTTTTAAAATATTCATGCTTGATTTACCTCGTAAAACTTTTATATGAATCATTTTTTCATAAACCTATCAGGAATTGAAATACAACATATAAGCGTTACGTTACTTTTCGTGTCAAGTATGTACATTGGGGGGACTCTTTTATACTACAACATATCTAAATTGAAATATAATGACCCCCATTTCAAACTCAAAGAACTTCTTTTATAACAAAACCTCTTTCCCAACCAAAAACAAAACGAGAACCGCAAAAACAAATAATATCTCCCCTTCTCCCCATATCTACATCCAAAATCATCCCTTCGCAGTTGATTTGCGTTTTTCGGCACACTGGATGCGCAGTCGCGCTGGCCGCGTTATAGATTTTCCTATACCTCCCTCTCGCCAAAGCGAGGAAAACATGTTACACGTTATATACACTGTCGTGTCAAAAATGTGTCCGTGTGAGGTGTAACCCTTAACCAAGGTGAGTCACCCTGTCCGGCATCCGGGGGGAGCAATTTAAAACACTGCTCTACTTACTTCTTCTACTACTGCTACTAGCGGCTGGCTCACCGTTTGCATAGTTATTTTTGATGAATATCTTTTTTTTATTATGGGTCTTTAAATTCGTTGTGTGCAAAGTCGTGGGTGTGTGTCGTATATGATGGTGGTTGTAGTAGTGTTTTTGTGACGATGAGAAGGAGCCCGCGACCAGTTTAGCGGAAAATCCGGAACACATTTTATATATGTAAGTTATTAGGTAATAATGGTTTGATCATGGGGATGAAATGAGTTGCAATTAAGGCTTTATTTTAAATGGAGTGAAACAAATCTTCTACATGACTGCAATAAATTACCTGTAGTTAATATCTACCTAAAAGACAGATGTTTATTAATTATTGTATCATGATTTATTTTCCAATACTTCTACTAACAACAGTCCGCAGTTTTTTTTCAGAAATATTCATTTAGTATATTTGAATATAATTGAATTTAGTCTATGTGTATCTAAAAAAATTTTGTAGATATTATAATCTTAAAGTTTTTAGAAATCTATAGGAATCAAATGCGATTCGGGTTCGTATGGAAAGAGTTCCGTACTAACGATTTTCGTATAGGTTTTCCTACATTCTACATTTGTATGAAAATTTTACACTAGTTTTGGAAATATGGGGGAATGTTCAATTTTCGTGATCCTTCTGAGCTGTTCATTCAGGGATAATGAACTGAATATATTTGAATCACTCATAACGAGCCCTTTGTTTTGATATGTCACCTGATGCCCTTGAAGAAAATTTCTCTTTTCATTTTTGACCGACGAACCCCGAACGGAGGATTAACTGTTTACTCATATTCTGCTAAACGGTCCCTTCTACCTCAAAATTGAATGGGACCATTTTTACTTGTCTTGACATTTTGAAATTTTTTATATTTTATGCAATGCAAAAATATATTAAATTCCACTGTTATATGTTTTTCTTTATATTTTTTTATTTTAATAATAAAATAAATAATAGTGGAAATTTCATATATTGTTTCAATTCTTATCAACCTAACTTCAACTACAGAACTTCTAAAGTAACAGCACCAATAGAATTAATATTATTTAGTATTTTCAGTGGACCAACTGATAACGTTAGTCCATTTTTTTGTAAGAAATATTTATTTAATTTGCTCCACAAAATTAACCTACAGTATTAGAATTCGTTTATTTAAACTATACGTCCGGGTTGCGTTCATCTAATTCTGTTTGTGTACCAAAATTCAGCTAAAATAGGCTGTGACAGAAGAACAGACAGAAGGAGGGACTGACAGATACAGAGAGACGTGCAGACACCAGTGAGACCGTATATAAATGTTTCCGTTTTTTAATGGATGTATGGAACCCTAAAGGCGCAACCATATAGCGGGCTCAAGTGGAAAGGGTTATTAACCTAGGATTTTTGCATAGGTTTTTCTAAGCTGGAATACTTTGAATACACAAGGTATCCCAAAAAACATGGCCAAATTTCCAGGATCAATGATAAATCCATAAATAAGTAGGGTTTATTTGATAAGCCATTTTGGAGATATATTGGCTATAACTTCTACATTACAAAATTTGCCAGGTATTTTTATTAACTCAGAAGGGATGTTTTTGTAAAAAAATCTTTGAATAAATACAGCCAGTGGCGTACTGCCTTCTTTACTCTCCCTACTAGGTACTATCAACATGAAGTTTTCATGCTATTCATGCATTTTGATTTCTCATTTTGATGAAACCGTTTCTTTAATTGCAGAGATAATATGGAAGTGTGTCAGGAGTACATCATTTATTTAGAAATCTTTTATAAATCGACAAAATAAAATAATTTATTATTTTTACAGTGGCGTCAAAGTTAGGGAGAGTGGTTGGTTTTAAATGTACCCTTTGAGTTAATAAAACTGCCTGTTAATGAAATTCTGAGTGATATTATAGCCAGTATTCATTCTTGGATATTAAACTTTAACTGTATCACGTCCAAAGTCTGGCCATGTTTTTTTGGGACACCCTGTGTTTAATATTTTTGAAAAAATATACGATATGTAATTTCGAGGGCTCAATTTGCCCTAAAAAATCCATTCTCAGATTTAGATTTCTTAATTTAAGCTATAAGATACCCGCCCACGGGTCGTAGCTATATATATCAAATGTGTCCTTCAGGAAATTTGACATAAGTATACCTAGCCTTGCAATATCACGATTTTCAGATATTCAGCTATCCACTCCACAATTAGCATGTACTACTATCATTACATTACAATATACCTTGAAAGTTCTATTTTCGAACAATGACTATCGTGATGAATGTGCTCAATATCCAAGTTGAATTTCTATAGCAGGTGTGGCAAAAATGAATGTAATCCTACACGTGAGCAAAAGGGGTGAAACTGACAATAGTGATACAAAACTTGCTTCTAGGTATATGCACATGTTAATTTGTTCTTTATTTTATTTGTGCTACAGTGAATATGACATATACCTATCAAAGTACCTGTTGCAATTTCATGATTGTCGGTTATTTCCCTCCTAACAAACAGACTATGCTTATGAATGTATTCATTATAAAAATAGTTAAGTAGTTTAGTGCAGCTTTTTGCTCCATTCTTCGAGTGACTAGATACATATAGATGATCTGCCAGCTCTAAATATTGTTTGTCTCCATCCTACATCCTTATAGTTCTCCTTAACATTTGTGTGCACATATTATGAAGGTTACGTTAGGCTAGATTGTGTGTAACCGACAATCCTCGTCTCTTTTTATAAGTATACTAGAAATCAGTGAATTGAAAGTCTTGGAAAATTTGTCTGTTCAATATTTGATTGATTCATCGGGTAAATTTTGTGTTTTTGAGCAAGCCTCTTTTCTTTAATCACGACTCTCATATATACACGGTGTTTATCCTTATATCTCCATGGTTAACTTGTTTAGTTGTTTCTAGATTTCACCATATCAAAAATAGGATCTGATCTTAAATTATACTTATTACTTTAATGAAACAAGCTGTAAACATAATGGTGTAACGACTTTGGGATATAGTGTCGACGCCACTCGGAATGAAGGCGTGTGCGATTCGTCAGAGGGCGGAGCATCCTGATGAGTACGGACGTTGGTGGGGCTCGGGTGGTATGAGTGTATGGCATACAGCTATTGGTCACCGATACATGCCAAGGTCAAGATTATATCTAGAATCATCTAGTGAGCTCGCGCTGTTGGTGGAATGTTCGTGTCGTTGGAAGATGGTGGAAGTTTCCTATATATTGCAGAGGATGTGCTGCGGAGCTCAGTCTGTCAGTCAGTCAGTACGGTGCAGTACTTACTCAACACACTCGTATACGGCGAATACGGGGGAGAACGGCGGTACGGTGGAGTCCGGTGTAGTTTGGTCTCTAGTATAGGGTCACCAACAAAATAAATAAATAACGCTCGGTTCGAATATGGTTGTAAATAGTGTAAATAATAAATATAAATTATACATAGGAAATGATACTGTAGTGAAAGATATACAGTGCGTTCATAAAGTATGGAAACGCTTGAATAACTTCTAAAATATTAACATATAGAGAAAAAGCTCTGACAGGTCGATTTTGGATTTTGATTTTCTACTTTTTTATGCAAGCAGCATCATTTTATCCCCTCCACCTTCCAAATTATGACGTCATCATTATTTTTTTAAATGGGAAGGCCATAATTTTATATTATAAACGACAAACTGGCAATTTTCTGAGCTCAAAAATATTAAATACATGGGTATTAACATAAAAATATATGAAATACAGGGTGCTAAGAAATTAATATATTTTCATTTGCAGCTTTCAATTTTCCATAATAACAGTAATCATAATATGCATGGTAACTAAGAACTTATTAATTGTTTGTAAGGACTCCGATTCAAACGCATACTTGTTTTTATGCATAATTTGTATAAAATTGAAAGCAGCAAATAAAAATATATTAATTTTTAGCACCCTGTATTTAATATTTTTTTATGTCAAGACCCATGTATTCGGTATTTTTGAACACAGAAAACTGCCAGTTTTCCGTTATTAATATAAAATTATGGCATTTCCATTTAAAAAAATGATGACGTCATAACTTGGAAAGTAGAGGGGATAAAATGATGCTGTTTGCATATAAAATAAGAAAATCAAAATCAAAAATCGGCCTGTCAAAGCTTTTTCTCTATATGATAATATTTTAGTAGTTATTGAAGCGTTTCCATACTTTATGAACGCACTGTATAAATAGTGTATATAAATAATTTGGGATATTTTAGTGTGTAAATAAATAAACTTGAAAGAAAATTATTTCCCAGTTTATATGCCCGTCACAATACCACGAATAAGTTTTTTTTTATTTGTTATAATCCATAAAATTATTTGAAAAAGGCGCAATTTTCAAACGGAGTATAGACGGTGCCCAAAATTGGTGATGGATGTATCAGTACTTTGGAAACTATTAGATATATATATATATATATATATATATATATATATATATATATATATATATATAATAAAAAAACGGTTAAATAGGGACTTCCAGATGATTCTATAGATATATAGCGCTTTTATTAAAAAAAAATCAAATCGGTTAAGACACTGTTGCTCCAACTTTCTACAAAGAATACGTTTTTATAGGTATATGCATAATTTCTAATTCCAATGTTTCATTTGATTGGAAATATCATCAGCTTTGTTTTTTTAATATGGAAGCCATATTGTATTTGAACAGAAATACGAGGACATTTTAAAAAAATGAACGTTAGTGTACTATTTATTATAAGCAGGATTGCCGTTTCATGCTTTTGACATATCTATTAATGCTCTCAATTAAGAACAGTCTCTACACAGAACTTGAAAGAGGTACGTACTAAACACGCCTCAATTTCCCGGACTAATAACTTATTTGTTAATTAAAATTTTAAAAAAGATTAAATCCTAATAAAATTGAATGTAATAATTAATAATATTAAAATGTTGAGATATATCCAAGTATGTAAAATCATGGAATTGAGTCGCATTCACATTTAAATGTAATTCATGTACGAAAATATGTAAGTTATTTTCATTATTCTTGTTATGTCTCCTTAAGAAATGAATACTTGGCATAAACTGAATTATACAAATTTTGTTGATCTAACAGTATCTCAATGGGACTAATTGCATTATCACTTCGTACCATCTTTCATCGTAGCTACAGTTGGTTGTTAAAATATACTCGTATTCAATGTGCTGTTGTTTGTTCTATGTTGTTGTGCTGTGATCAATGATATACATATTTTATTTGAAATGGTCTCGATCAAAGTGGATTTGCATAACTTGGAAAATAATTGCCCTCAAGGTTATTGGAGAGTCATTTGCCGCTTTATTAGTGAGTTTTCCAAATACTGAACTGAATTTTTTTCATTTCTAGATATCATTCATGCTCTTTTATACAAGAAATGGATGATTTAAGACTTTTTTCACAAAAAAATGTTTAAATAAATAACGCATATATTTTTAAGCTTCAAAAATAACTGCCTATATATGCATTCTGATCTGCAAGTTTTTTTTTTAATTTAACTAATATAAGAAAAATATCAAAAATATATCATTTCAAACTTAGAATACAGTAGTGCGTTTTATGAAGTCTACGTTGCCAGCGCGTTGTTATGATGCAGTCTACCAAACCTGTGTCAGACAAATTTCGTCCCTTGTGTTTTCCCATTTAAAATACATTGCCTATACCCGGCCACACTGCATTCTTAGTGTGAAACACAGTATAGTAAGGAAAGTTTGTAATCGTGTAAAAGTTTCGGTGCCCGGCTTTAAGCAAATGTTCGTTTCAAAGGCCTCTAAATCCAAAAAACATATTATCAGCTATTGTCTGCCTGTCTGTGAGAAAAAAACAAAATTGAATAGGACCCTTTTGATTTGTCTTGGCATTCTGAAAATATGACAATTTTTATATTTTATGGAATGAGTTTGAGAGCGATAGGAAATTCGTGTATGTGGACACATCAGTTTTTGTTGTGCTCGTTTTGTGAATTTGTGTAAAGCTATCGGAAATCTGAAAAACCAAAATATGAATTTGTTGGATAGATCACAATAATGTGACACCAAGGTAACAACAAATATAATTTTATTTTAATTTTGGCTGAAATGCCAGATTTTGCACCTGTTCTTCCAGTTTGTTTTTTCAGCAGGAAAAAAGATTATTTCTACTTGAGCTGCACAACGAACCGAACAAAATGGAGTAAATTTAATATACCCTTCGTATTCTTAGGATCGAAAGGGCGTACAAAAAAATTGATGTTGACATTTTTTTGTCAAAGAAAACATAATCATCACGACTATAACAAAAAATGAATTAAGTACGCTTATCCATTGTCCAAATCGTGAGTTATGGATTTACGTTCAAACAAATATCCCAAAAAAAAATCAGGTTTTCAATTTTATTAAATTTTTCCGGTCACTCACAATTTTTCTCGGATTATTACGAACATTAAAAAAAATAGACAAATGGATCTATTTTTTGTTGTTACATGTAATATAGATTAGATCAAATTTGGGATAATTTTTGACCGACTAACCAAACGGAGGAGGTCCTATATTTTAGTTGTTTGTCTGCATGTTTTTTTATGGATGTTCACAATTTATAAATAGTGAACGTGCTTCGATTTTCATGATTCTTCTAGAGGACTATTGAGAATTAGACCAACTGGAAAGAATCGACATTCATCTTGTCTTTGCTCTCAAAGACTTCACCCAAAGAGGGTGGAGAGGCAATTTTTTATCGAAAATCTAAAATTGGACATGATAAAATTAAAGAAGAGACCATATCCGTCAACGTTTGAATTAAACATTTTTCACAGAGGTGGTAAAGTCTGAAATATGTGTATTTCCGCGATGTTTTGAAATCTGGGAATAAGTATAAGCATCGTATTATCTTCTTTGGTGAAAAATTTGACGGACTTTATTAGTTGGTGCACTGAAAAATACAAAATACTATCAATTCTATGGGTCTTGGTACCAAAATTTTTCAATCTAACTACAATTGAATAACTTCAAAAGTACCAGCAGTAATAGAATTAATATTATTTTATATTTTTCAGTGCACCGCCTAATAAAATTGGTCCAATTTTTTTTATATATTTATTGATCCCCCGTTATGATCCAGTCTTGTATAATGTTGCATTATCTATTTTAAGTGAATTAGAGACACTGTCACTGTCACTAAGCATAAGTTAACAATATATTTTTGCTTTCCAGATAGTTTTTTTTTAAGATAATATAGTGGTATATGATATGTAAGCAGAAATTTGATACTCTTTGTAGTTTTGGTAAAGGGAATGGCCGGTTCTTGGACATCAAATATAAGAACTTCAGTACAGTAAAAGCCATATAATTACCTCTAAAATATAAACTATACACAATTCCAACAAGTCCGATTATCTAAAATTTATTTTAGAGTGGTTACAGTTTCCAGAATAATGGTTCTGGTATGTGCATATACCAAACGACCATACGGTATGTATGACGATTTCGGAGCTCAATTTGTCAATTTGGTGAAAAATGCGCTTGAAATAATTGGATATAGCTTTTTTTTCTGGTAGTAGATTCACTTTTTTCCGTCTGATACCTCCCCTCTAATCTCTAAAGATAGCGAAGTAGAAGATACATTTAAATTGAGAAAATCCATTGTGACAAATATGTCAGTCATCCTTACGCAAAAATGGATGTAAGTAGCACAAACAAAACATAATCATTTAGTATAGGGCGACCAGAACTCCAAGAAGGTTATAAATCACCAAATACTCGAGTTATCAGCAGGCAGTCTACGCAAAGTTGCACCTGCTCTAGCCACTAAATTTTGTTTTATAGATAGGTATAATGGGTTAAAATAATTGTTAAGAAAAATTGCTTGAATATAATTGAGAATTATTTATGTATATACAATATATTATGATATATAACACAAAAACTTTTATAAACATCACGATAATGAATTCAATTCTGCCAAACGCCAAACTATTTCATGAGATATCTTAATCCGGTTTATAATTACTATTCTATTACCGATGCGGACCGATGTCAGACCATTATTTGTACGGAGTGTTCCATTTTTGAGTACTTTTATGAGTATTTCCGTACGAAAGATTAATAGGTACCAGGTGTCATATGCCCGAATTGAGCACCCTGTAGATTCTAATTAAATCCGCAGGCGAGATTGCTTCTTATGTTTTCTCATATTATTTATTCTGGCATCAACAAACTCAAATATTTATCACAATCATTATCGATGAGTTTTTATGTATGGCATGCATTTTAATTCAAGATTATATAAATATTCCTGATTCATTTAAATACGACGTATTTTTAATATAATGTTTCCTGTCCTGTGGTATGTACTTGTACTGCAATTTGCTCGAAATAATTCTCATGTATGATAACAAATGGAAATGAATAAACAATCTATATATAAGTAGATGAATACATGATAAATGTTCATTATGAAGAGATAAATTTGAAATTGAAGAAAAATCTAGATCTTTAAAGATTTGAGGAACGCATAATAAAAGCCTGTCTACATTTAAAATAAATATATATAACGCTTCTTGGCATTATCAAATATTGAGATAATAAAATTTTAGGCAGATTGCTTGTGTATACTTACTTTACATAATATGGCTACTGTCCGTAATATCTATTTTTGACCGGTGGTAGTTTTTCTAAGAAACTTCTATTTCGCATTTTTTGACCGACGAAACCAAACGGAGAAGGTAAACAATTCGACTGTTTGTTTTCATTTTTTATGTATGTTCGCGCCTTATAAATCTTAAACCTGCACCAATTTTCATGATTATTTTTACATTTGATAGAGGAATATTGAGAATTGTTCCCATTGAAGAAAAGATCGACATTCAATATGTCCATCCCCTCAAAAACTTCCCCAAAAGGAGCGGGGGCGTTTTTTTCGAAAATTGAAAATTTGAGACGCAAAAATTAAAGAAGAGACTATATCCGCTATCCTAGTTACAGCATTGGGAAAGTCTGAAATATGTGTATTTTCACGTTGTTTTGAAATCTCTGAATATGTAGAAGCAACGTATTACCTTCTTTGGTGAACGTTGAATGATTTTGATGACTAATGTCACACTCAAAAGTGTGAAATAACTATTGTTTACTAAAAATTTGACCGACTTTATTAGTTGGTGCCAAGAGTTTTCAATATAACTAAAATTGTACAACTTCAAAATTACCATTACCAATAGAATTAATATTATTTTGTATTTTTCAATGAACTGACTAATAAAGTCATTCCAATTTCTAGTAAAATATGTTTATTTAACTGCATCTTGTTATCTTTTAATAAAAATTTTCAAGAACCATTTAAATTTCTTTCAAAGATCAACTTAGATTATGGAGTGACATTTTGTCCTATCCCATTGCGATGTTTCAATTATATTGCTCAGTGCCTAGTTGTATCCTTTCTATCAGGCTTATTAGCCTAGATGTAAACTCCTTCACGTAGGTCTCTGTTTCCGGTTTTTCTTTTTGAAATAGGTACACCCCTTACACGCCTTCGCACTCACAAACTATGTATACTGCGGTTTCCTCTTCTTCCTGGCAAAACCTAAGGAGGCTCCCATCCACCAAGCCGATTTTGTTTATTTGCTTCCAAAACCTATTGTGTAGGTCCCTAAAGCTAGCAGAGCAAAGTGAGCAGAATCCAAAATACATATTTGCTTATAGAGCTAATTAAGTGCTAATTAAGTGCTATATTCCGAAATTCATTGCTCTTGTAGTTTTCTGGAAAATGGCTACTTTGCTAGCTTTAGATCTAAAGCTAGCAGAGCAAAATCAACTTTTTTGAGAAAGTCTTACTTGGCGCTCCTAGAGCTTATTAAGTGCTTAATAATTGTTCTATTCCGAAATTATTCACTCTTATAGTTTTTTGAAAAATGGCTGCTTTGCTAGGTTTAAATCTAGGTATAGCTAGCAGAGCAAACTTTAAAAGTCTACTTCTTCTTTAGTTTTTAGGGCTAATTAAGTGCTAATTGTGTGCTGTATTCCGAAATTAGTTGCTCTTGTAGTTTTTTGGAAAATGGCGAATTTGCAAGCTTTAGATCTAAAGATAGCAGAGCAAAATCAACTTTTTTGAGAGCTTCTTTGTTAGTTTTTGTAAGGCTAATTAAGTGCTGTATTCTCAAATTAATTGCTGTTATAGGTTTTCGGAAAATGCCTGCTTTGCTTTTAAAAATCAACTTTTTTGAGAAAGTCTTATTTGGCGCTTATAGAGCTTATTAAGTGCTAAATAATTGTTCTATTCCGAAATTAATTGCTCTTATAGTTTTTTTGAAAAATGGCTAATTTGCTAGGTTTAGATCTAAAGCTAGCAGAGCAAACTTTAAAAATCTACTTTTTTGAGAACTTCATCTTTGGTTTTTGTAGGGCTAATTAAGTGCTAATTATATGCTGTATTACGAAATTAATTGCTCTAATAGTTTTTCAGAAAATGCCTGCTTAAATCAACTTTTTTGAGAAAGTCTTATTTGGCGCTTATCGAGCTTATTAAGTGCTAAGTAATTGTTGTATTCGGAAATTAATTGCTCTTATAGTTTTTTTGAAAAATGGCTGCTTTGCTAGCTCTAGATCTAAAGCTAACAGAGCAAACTTTAAAAATCAACTTTTTTGAGAACTTCTTTTTGAGTTCCTGTAGGGCTGATTAAGTGCTAATTATGTGCTGTATTCCGAAATGTATTGCTCTAATAGTTTGTTAGAAAATGCCAGCTTTGCTTTTAAAAATCAACTTTTATGAGAAAGTTTTATTTAGTGACAATGAATGGCAAAGGTTTTGTCATGATTTTAATGTCATTGAACATTTTAACTTATTCATGCTTCAGTTGCATATCACCCGAACCACTATGTTAAAATGCAAAATGACTTAACAATTTAAGTACAACCCGTATCTCTCACATATTCGCAAACAAATTTGCAACATAACATAGGTATAGCGACAAAAAATATGTCTGTAGTATAGAATGACATAGGTAAATATTGTAAACATTTGAACTGATAAACGATCCTAAGGAAATTCATTGATATGAAGTTATCGCTCATAATAATTGCAAATAACTATAGGTATTTATATGGTTACGATGGTTCCACAAACAACTGCATCATAATATTATGGTGAGTAGTGTGTAGAAACATAATAACTTGAAGCTATGGCCCACTTCATTGGATGATGATACACTGATAAGTATAAAATAATATTTGTTATGTTGATGCCAGAATTAAAAACATAAAAATATCAGGTTGTAGAAAGAAGTCCATTTGGAGTGGAAATATTTTAAAAAATTAAGTCTTCTCAATACTGCTCAATATTGATGAAAATTATCTTAAATATTGGGCGTGAGACATGTTTCGAGTTTATATAAACTCATCTTCATTGTCGTTTGTACTCTTGAACTTTCAAGATGTAGCCGTCTTAGTTGTTGTGATATTTAAATTTTTGACTGAATCAGAAATTTTCTTTCCCTCATCACCGAAAGAGGCTGGAGGGGCAAAATTAAAGAGACCATATTCAGAAAAAAAAGATTTTCGAGTTACAGCAATAGTAAAGATTGAAATATGAGTGTTATCGCTATATTTTGAAATCTCTGTCTATAAATCTGAATGTTTTAGTACTCAAGCTAATAAAGCCAATTTTTTATAAAAAAAATATTTTTATATAACAGAAATTTTATTTTAATTTTGTTCCCTCATCATAGGGTTTTTATGCAATGCATTTTCATTTCATAAAGTAAATAATTTAATCAAATATTTTTTGAGTTGCTGCTCTAAGCAATAATTTTCTTAGATTTTTCTCTCCACATTTGTACCTTGTTACCCTGTCTAAAATGAGCTTATATAACTCGAAATATATCTCACCCCAAAGTTTTAACATAATTTACAACAATAAAAGCGTGGAGAAGTCTTTGAGCTTAATTTTCCCTCAAATAAAAAAAATATTTATGTAAATAGAGAGGGGACTCTTCTAAAAGCAACTTCAGAATATCAAAGATTCTTAAATTATATTTTTTGCCTGTGCGCACTTACATTTGTTTGACTCACCACTCGATATTCTTATTTTTGACCGACGAACCCAAATGGAGGGGGTATACAATTCGACTGAATGCTTTTGTTTTTTCTTTTTGGTTTGAGCGCGCGCAACCGTACTCTGATTTTGATGATTTGAAAGAGGAGATTTGAGGAATGGTCCCATATTCATAAAAACTCCAATCTGAAATCTCTTTCCTTCCAAAAACCGCCCCCGAAAGCGGTGAAGGCGGCATTTTTTCTCGAGAATTGAAAATCTGAGACTGCAGAATTAAAGATAAGACAATATCCGGAAACGTTTAAATTGAATATTTTTTCAATAGAGTTACGGTTTTCAAGTTATAGCAAAGTTAAAGTATGAAATATCTGTATTAATTATATTGGTACTGGTAGTTACTTGTGAAGTTGATGCCAAGATTCTTCTATTTAACTACAATTTCACGACTTCGAAATTACCAATACCAATAGAGTTAATATTATTTTGTATTTTTCAGTGCACCAACAAATGATGTCGGTCCAATTTTTTGCAAAAATATCTTTGTAGCTCTAGTACTAATGTAATAAATATTATTCTATATTTTTTGAAGCCTCATTTAATGGAGTCGATCTTAATTTGAGTTTTCAAAATACTTCTCTTACATTTTTTTTACAAAAACTAGGACAGAAATGGCAACAAAAGCAAAGAAAAAAATCGATTATAAAGGCTTTAGGAAACTACTGATATTTTTGAAATATGCCTGGTTTAAATTTTATATTTCTCAAATTTTCTAATGGGATCGTTTGTTAATAGTCCTGTTTTGAATAAATGAAGTTCTGTCAAAATTGCAAAACGAGCGAAAATACATGTATAAAAAGGCGAAAATATGTGAATAAAAAGGTAAACATACAATCCAAAAGTATTCGTCCCCATTTTTTATGTAGGCCAGAAATCACATGAAACTTTCAATACATTGAATTTAAAAACTACTGGAAATAATCACCTCTTTAATTTTGCCATATCCACTTTTAGAAAAAAATAATGAACTCTTGAAAAGCCTGGGTTATTGTTTTAAGGCGCCTCTTTGAGAAAAATAAGGAAATCTGTTTTTGTTTTTGCAAATTAGTTATGTATCTGTTAATTCATATTTATTGTCTAAAGGCTTAACTTGCGGCAAAGTTGTATAATTTGTATCATTTTTATTTGTCTGGGTATACGCTGAAAAAAATGTTTAACTTTAACCTAAAGGCACAGTTACACGGCGTGGTTCAGCTCGCAGTTCTCGGTACATGGTTCGTATTGGTTCATGTAGGTTTTTTATATTACAAACCTCTATAACCGTATAGGACGAGTCTACTATTTTACAAGAAGATGCCCATGACTTCTTCAACGCATACTATTTGTGTGTGAATTTATTCTGTCAATTTCATAGCCTCAATTATTCATATGAAGTGTGAACTTAGTAGTAATTCGTGGTGAGACCCCAAACTTAGCTGTTTGTTTTGTGGATTAACTATTCAACAACAGATGTCGCAACCGTCCGATTAATTTGTTGGAAGTTGATTTTAGCTCTACTATGAAAACAAAGATCTTCTCCAGGATGAAACTTTTCTTAAACAGTGGCTAAGTATTTCGAGCGATCCAAAAAAACCTAATCCCCCGTAGGCCTTTGAAAATGAGAACATGTCTTTGCTAATCAGAGATAGGAAGCTAAAAGTGACAAGTGATGTTTCAATCAATATAAATGCAATTGCAGATGACTCAAGTAGTAAAGACATGTTCTCATTTTCAGTGGATCCTTCGATATAATCTATCACTATGACCAATTTCGAGAAAATACATGATATTTTTTTTCACTTAGTACTCGAGCATCCTAAAAAACTCTAACTGAATCCGAAAGGCGAAAGCCACAAAAACTGACAAGTTTTGTATGACACATGGACACGACATAAATTTGCATGGTCAATTTGAAATTTGAAAAATACGATGGACTCTTCTTTGCGTTATTTCAATTTATTTTTCATTTCATTTCAGAATAAATAATGCACAAGCTATCTGATAATAATTTGCTGCCTAGCATCCATGATCGTGGTGGTTTGATGAAACTCGCGCTGTGTAAC
Source organism: Crioceris asparagi (assembly GCA_958507055.1). Taxonomy (NCBI): domain Eukaryota; kingdom Metazoa; phylum Arthropoda; class Insecta; order Coleoptera; family Chrysomelidae; genus Crioceris; species Crioceris asparagi. Next base: position 69,865,655 of record OY293829.1, on the reverse strand, counting down.
AACGCCTTAACCCAACCATTCTCTTAAATTTTGATATTTACACATCACTGTGGTCCGTTTGAAAAGGATACTACTAATTAAATAGTTATGCAAAACCTGTACAAGGTGGTCCTAATAAATAAACTTTTGAAATACCTTTAATGGTTTTGTTGATTTGACCAGTCTAGCTTACCATGTTTGGGCTCGTTAAGGTTCCGAATTCAATGGAAATCGTTCATCATATTGCTTGTAAATAAGTTCATAAGCGTTTCTTTAGGTATGGGCAGTGGGCAGTTTTAGGATATAATTGCTAAATTAACATCCGGAATATAATTCAAACTACAATTAATTTGAATTGATCAATTTATTGAAAATTATCAATTTATTAAAAATTAAAGTAGATTTTATGTTAGAAACATCTACCTAATTATAAAATATTATATTTTGTACTCACATAGAAAGATTCATTCACGCTCGTTATCGGAAAGAGACCAATTGAAGGAACTCGTCGTTTCCTATATTTATAATTTTTGGTTCGATTGTTTTGTCTATGCAGATCCCACATTTTTTCTTCAATTTTCATTTCAAGTTAAATGTGGTATTATATTAACTCTATCGGATTTAGTTCAAAGTGGTTTAGGGGCAGTCTAAGTACAGTCAGTATATTGATTTTGTATTCTTGACTGGTTTTATATTAAACTAGCTGACCCGACAGACGTTGTCATGTCTTAACAAAAGCATAAACAATATCTTGGTTCTCTCAATTTCCATCCATGACAACAATAGCAACTTCATCAATTGTTGCCGTATTATAGCGTCTTGCGTGTTGTCCTCAGGCGTCTTATCGGCTATGCTGACAATTTTGTGGTAATCAGATGGCATGCGGTTTAATGCAGTCTTGAATAATACAACCAATTCGTTGTCTGATTGAAAAACATTTGAAGTTGCTCCACTCTGTTCACCGATTTATTGTGTGCATAACGCTTATCGACTTGTTTTGCTGAATCGCCCATGAAATAAATTTGCAAAAATTGTACCACCATGTGACTTTCAAGACCGGCTGCTTTTGGCTATTCACCTAGCTACAAACCTACTCTACGCTACTTTAATTGATATATGATTTCAATTGAAAATTACCAACGTATTCAGGCACGTAGTGGTAAAAATTTATTGTTTTACAATATAGTTACCTTGAAAGTTAGCATAAAATGACTTCAATTTAAAACAATTACTGTATTCTTGTTTATGAGTTAAAAATGTATAGAATCTGTCCCATTTCTGTAAACCAATGAATGCAGACGCTCTGGTTGCAGTACCAATGTCGTCAATTTAACTTTACCGCTTCCGCAACACAATCCAGGGGCTTCATTCTTTCAATATTAGGTGTGATTGATTTTAACTTACCGAGAAGAATAAACACTTCTCAAAAACTCACTGTATGATAAATTGAAATGAGACTATTATCAACCGCGTTCTGTCAATTCAATATTTGAAACAACTGACAGTTATTTGAAACAACTGACAGTTATGTTAAACAACTGTATGTAAAATTAATATTGTCGTTAAGTATTCTTAAATATTTTTAAATTTTCCAAAGTTCCGCTCAACTTTCTTAATTTTTTCTCTCCGTAAGAACCATCCTCGTACTTCAAGGAATATTATAAAAAAAGAATTAGCAAAATCGGTTCAGCTGCTATCGAGATTTGCGCTTAGCAACACATTTAGCGATTCATTTTTATATTATAGATAAAAAGATGTTCTTGGGGATGCAGTCATGTAATGAATAACATTATTTGATCTACGCCAAACTTTCGAGAATGTTTATTCTCTTCTTCAGGGCAAACTATAAATCGTTACAAAATTATTTCAACAACAACTTAATAGTATTATAAAAGTAGTTACAGTCGTGAATTTAGAATAAATTAGCTAAAAAAATCATAGCCATCAATCACAAATGTCATTATTTATATTTGTCATGGTAACAAACATATAAATGTAAATTCGTGACAGTAAAGTTAAATAAAATCCGTGAGCACGTTCTTTTAAAGTTCAAGTAAAAAAATCATTAAATTTTTATTCCACCTTATAAGGAGGACTAGTTTAAACGGTTGATGATGTATTTGTCTTTTTGCTACTAACTTTATAATCCTTAACAATTATCTAGCTGTGTACATTGTAGGGTGAAATTAGTTGAACTTTATTTACCTAGTTCAATTAAATATTTATTCACCTGCTCCCGAATAAGTTCTGTGAATATTTTCAATTAGTCACTCTAACATTCAAAGACCTTTTTATTATGGCGATAGAGCTAGAATCAGATGTTATGATGTTTCCCTGCACAAATTTAGAATTATTTTATTTACTGGCCCAGCGTCAGACTTATTTCTTGACTGAGTTTTTAAGAGAGGGAACTATACAATTGCATTTAATTTTATGTCTGCTTTTTTATGTAAGTATGTTTGCATGTTTTGTTGATTTTTGATGAATGTTTTATTAGTTAGTGCACTTAAAAATACCAAATAATATTAATTTTATTGGTACCGGAAATCTTGAAGTTGTGCTGTTAGAGGTAGATGAAAGAATTTTGGCACCGACATCAAAAGTACCAGTACCAATAGAATTAATATTATTTTGTATTTTCAGTGCATTAACTAATGAAAGTTTATCCTATTTTTGTGCGGAAAATATTTATTCTACATTTATGAGTGTTTCATTATTTATCAAATTTATTGAACATGACTTATAGGTATTCAGCGTTTTATGTTTTTACCAAAAATTGGGCCGACTTTATTAGTTGGTGCAGTGAGAAATACAAAATAATATCAATTTTATTTGCTTATACTTGTCTTTATTCAGAGATCTCAAAACATCGCGGCGGAAATACACATTTCTGACTTTACCACTGCTGTAACTCGAAAATTATATCTCCTTTTGAAAAATATCCAATTTAAATGTTGCTACAAATAATCTCTTCCTTAATTTGGCCGTCTCATATTTTCAATTTTAGAAAAAAATTGCCCCCTCGACATAGCGGAAATACATATATTTTAGTTTTTATCTATCATTCCTGTAACTCTTTTGAAAAAATGTTTTTAATTTAAACGTCTCTGGATATGGTCCCATCTTTAATTCTGCCTTCTCAGAGTTTCGATTTTCAAGAAAAATTGCCCCCTCCGGAGGAAAGGAGATTTAGAATTTGAGTTTTTCTAAATATGGGACCGTTCTCGACTCGCATCTTTCAAATAAATCAAAAATCATCAAAGCACATCGGAGCACGTTTACTATGCAAAACGCGCGAACAGCCATACATAAAAAAGCAAACATTCAGTCGAATTGTATACCTCCTCCTTTCTTTCGAAGTCGGTAAAAAAGCAGACAAACAGTCGGATTGTGTTCGGAAGTCGGTCAAAAAATTGTCCCATTTGAGAAATTCAACCTATCTATCTTCTTAAAGGACCCTGCCAAATGGCGTGGAGGAATCTTTTTCAAAAAACTCACAATATTACGATATAGAATCTTCAAAAAGGAGACGATCGAAAAAAAATCTTATCATTTTGCAAATCTACATAAGCTGAAATAAATCTTGCTACCCATATAATAGGGTAACTTCGCCGGTTAGCCGACCACTGCTTGTTTTTGTCCACTTCCATACTTTTTGCAGGAAAATAGGAAAACTATTACTATTTAAAGTGTGTATGGCCCTTCCTTGTATTTGAATGTGTCTTTCCTACCGCCTGTTATAAAGATAATAATATCGCGTCAAAAACAGATGATTACTTCTCGAGCTAGAGTGCGGATTTCGTCAATGTTTTTTTGGAGCGAGATTTCAATGAGTAGTGACTTGGGTAGTAGTCGATAAGTTACATATTTTCAATATTTTTGTTGTTATTCCATTGACTTTCGTTATGTAAGATATTTCTAAATAAAAAAAAATAATTGTTTTGTTTATTGCTATTTTTATTAAAAAAACGGAGGTCGGATAACCAGATCTAGAAACAAACAAGAATCAATTTTTCGTCCCAAGCGGTCGAAAACCGGAAAAATTAACGTATTTTTTCTATTTCATTCATACTTCTACAAAGTGAAATATTCTTTATTTGCTTAGCGCAATGCAATTTTCAAGTCTATATATATTTGCTTTCCAGTTGTCAACCACCTTTTTCTAATTTCATTCTGCATCGTTAATGTTTCGAACAAAGGGTAATTTTCAGTGATCGAGAAACAGGTCTGTTTGTCGGCCGCCGTTGTTCTTGGCTAATTTTGGGTGGTCGAAAAACGGATCTTTAAGTCGACCACTGATCATTTTTAATTTTTTTATTTGTTTCACCTCTTCATCTGGAACTCAAACCATTTGTAAAGCTTTAAACAGTCTTGGTGTTCTAAAATCAACCTTAATTTATCACCTAAAGGGCCGAAGTAATCTGGCCAAGGATACTAGAAAGTCTCTATCTAGTATTCTAGAATTAGGCGAAAAGAAACACTTTCCCACCGTCTATTTTAGGAGAAGATGTGGAGAACCAAGTAAAGGAATGGGTCATGAATATTGCTAAATGCGGATTTCTGTTCAATAAGAATGATTTGTTAGATACGGTACAAAAAATTTTAAAAGATTTAAGAATAACAAAAAAAATGGTTTGGAATTTTTTTAAGCGCCATCCAGATATTGCCCTCAGACAATCAGAATTTGTGAGTAAGGGCAGAGCTATAATTACCAAAGAATACATGAGATCGTTATTCAATGACCTAATATCCAACAAGAATCTTCATTACTGATGAGGGATATATTTTCTAGTCTAAGAAAAGTGTAATGTTCAGGCTCCCAAAGGAATTAGAAATTTGTATACTTAATAACATCATTATGGGCAATGAAAAAGAGAATATCTCAGTACTCATAGTTAAAAAATTGCGTTAGTGATATTTCCATATATGAGACCACCGGGAAGTTTGGTGGACAACCTTCCCGTATCAAGGTTCTTGGAAGATCCAGTACTGGTTTGATAAAGAGCAATTCTCAGCCCCAAGCTTTTTCTCCCAAAAATGAAATTAAAGAGAAAACAAAATGTGCAAATTTCAAAGAGGAGATTATAAGCGACTGCGAAGAGCTAAATGACAAAAATATTGGATGCGGCAAATGTCCCTTATGGTTGTACATGAAATGTACGGAATTCTCAATTCCGTACGAAAGAGGCATGCATCAAAGAATGTACCTATATGTTTTACGTGTTCATTGAAGAAATCTATATACCCGATAAATTTAGATATTATGTCATTTACTCAAAAAATTTACAGTACCTAGACCATTCTTTATGTTTTAACTGTTATTTTATTATCTTGATTGTAATTTTCTGTTGTTTTCGGAACTGAGAAATCTATCTTATGTTACCCATGTTTCAGAAATTAAACAATTTTATTTTTTGTTTCTAATATATAATATATATATAATATATTTGACTTGAAAACAGGAAGGACTAGTGAAAGAATGCAAGAGATTAATTTTTTTTCAATTCCTATAAAAATTAACTATAAACCTAAAAATAGGCAATAGATTCTGAAATGTTGACAGAATACAATAATCCCCTTTTTATTATACTTAGCAATACAAAATCGTCTTAGATTTGGATTTAAAGTTAAAATTTGCAGTAATTGGTTGAAAACCGGCGAACATACCCTACATAGTTGTGTGCTTTCACATTATATCAAGAAATCGCCCATAATTATTACCTACTCATTCTTTCAAATGCCGCATTCACACTCGTTCTTGCTCGATACTGTAATTGAGCTTCTTGGGCTTCATTCGATGCAGCTTTCCGTCTGAGGATCTTTGAATTCGAAACAAATTAAAGATTGGTTCACTTGATTTCATATTTCCTCATTTACCTAATATCGATTTTCATAAATAACTTTCACGCTGATCTCTCTAAAATCGGATGACGTATCAGGCAACGCTAATCCTGAGGGAGAGATGTTAATTAGAAATTGAAATCTATCGATATTAAGTAACACGGAAATTGTAAAACAGACTTTGCAACAGTGTAACCACAGTATAAAGGATTATAGTTCTTTATACTGTAGAGTAAAGTATTAAAGATGTTCTTGAGTGTGAGTCCGTTGGCACTGAGATCCAACAAGTCATTCTGGATTTCAAAAAGACTCATGTACTAGAACTTCACCCTTGCAGAGAGCCCTATGTTGGAAACTTTTAAATTCCCTGAAATAAGTTCAGCGCAACTCCATAAATATTTTAAATTCCATTGACATATTTAAACTTATCGATTTTCATGCACGTGTTGAAGCTAAAAGCAACAGCAAATTTATAGATAAAATCAAAAATTCTTTTCAAAATTATATAGTGAATTTAAGCAACCAGTTCTATTACTACAAACGCTATCGTGACGTCATGAATTTTTGTGTTCCATAACTGAAGGCTTTCAACGCTATTTTTGACCGACGAACCCAAACGGAGGAGGTATACAATTCGACTGAGGGTTTTTTTTGTTTATGCGCGCGTTTTATATAGTAAACGTATAATACTCGGATTTTGATGATTTGTATTTATTTGACAGAGGAGACTTGAGAAATGGTCCCATATTCGTAAAAACTCAAATCCTAAATCTCTTTTTCTTGAAAAAAGGGGACAATTTTTCCCGAAAATCGAAAATCTGAAGTGGTTTTCGAGTTTCAGCTATGTTAAAATTTTAAATATGTGTATTTTCGCTATGTGGACGAGGCAAATTCTCTCGGAAATTGACAATCTTGGAATGGCTACTTAATGACCACATTATTTGTAGCAACATTTACATTGAACATTTTTTCCATAGAGATACAGTTTTCGAGTTACAGCAGTGATAAGGTCTAAAATATGCGTATTTCCGCGACTGTTTTTAGATATCTAAATAATAACAAATACAAGCAAATATAACACTCAAAAGTGTGAAATAAATATTGGACCGACGTTATGAGTTGGTGCATTGAAAAATACAAAATAATATTCATTCTATTGGTGCTGGTACTTTTGAAGTGATGCAGTTGCAGTTAGATTGATAACTTTTAGAACCAACTTCACAAGTACCAGCACCAATAGAATTAATATTATCTTTTTTTAGAAAATTATTATTTCCGAGATAGTATAATGGATGGTGTTTGAGTTTGCAAGCTCCATGAACAGGAATACTGTACAGTACCTAAAAACTAATGTTTCGTAAATTCTACGAGTTTATCAAATAATAAATGAAATCAATGAAAAATATTATTTATTTAAACTAAAATTTAATAAAAGTCGTAATTTTTATTCATAACAAAGAAATTAGAGTGTACATTGCAGTGCAAAACTAACAAGATGCTCACCACAAATTGAGGGCTGCACAAAAATGATGGTTTTACAATTATAAGGATAAACCTTCGGATAAACCAGATATTCAAGCAATGATCTTTGCGCGAGTTTGAAATTAAAAGTCTTTTCTGAATCCATGGTATGGCAAACAAATATGCTAGTCAGTACCAAAGTGATTTCAATTGGTACTTATTCCAGCTTTGGTGAGAATGCGAATAAAATATAAGAGCCATCTTAGCTATTATGTACTTCACCCCGAATTTATCCCATATATTGACGCCAGATTTATTTCAGATTGAAAAGCATTTTCAATAGTAAAATTTCTCAGACGACTCTCCTCATACTTCATGGATAAAAAATAAGTAAATTTTATTAAATCATTAATATTATTTTGCCTTAGTCTCAATGTTACAGCAAATGACAGAATGTGAACGCAAAATAGCGTTCTTGGAGTTTGCTATCACTAACACACAATAATTGGCTCCATGAACAGCATCGGTAGTGTTTGCATTGATAGCGCTCCCTGAACACAGCCCTTGTATTTTGATTAGACAGGCCCTTCTCCTCAAAAAAAATATCCCGAAGGGGGTGGTGGGGGCAATTTTTCCTGAAAATTGAAAATCCGAGACGGCAGAATTAAGGGAAATTCCATATCCCGAAATGTTTAAATTGAACATTTTTTGAAAAGAGTTACGGTTTTCGAGTTACAGCAACGGTAAATTCTGAAATATGTGATAGGTGTATTACCACTATGTGGTTAAGGAAGAGATTATATGTAGGTATGAAGATTTAAAATGAACATTTTTTCAAAAGAGTTACGGTTTTAGACTTACAGCAGTTACAGTTCGTTCAACAATTTTCATGACTAATGTTACACTCAAAATTGTGAAATAAATATTTCTTACAAAAAATTGGGCCGACTTTATTAGTTGTTGCTCTGATAAATATAAAATAATATTAGATCTATTGGTACTAGTACTTTTGGAGTTGGTGACTACAACAACAAACTACAGTGGCACAACTCCAAAATCACCAAATCCAGTAGAATTAGTACTTTTTTATATTTATCTGTGCACCAACTAATAAAGTCGGTCAAATTTTTTGTCAAAAATATTTATTCTATTCACTACTCCAGTCACTAAAACTGTGAATTAACACATTTTTTTTTAAACATCAATGATTCTTTTTTTTTCATATCAGTCGAATCTTATCAACAAATAAATAAATGTAATACCAGTGAGTTATAGCCATGATCATGTTCTTATAAATGTTTGTAACCGGTAGGTGTCATCAAAACATATGCTGTTTAGTATCAGTGCATGAAACGCCCATAATCCCGCGGGATAGATTTCATTTTTCTGTTTAACGTTGGTGCTGGTTCTTCAATGACTGTTTTCGTGGACTTTTGATTCATCTTTATTTGAAAACATGTACATTTCAAGGTACTGGATATAAATTATATTTTCTATTTATTTTACACAGATAATAAAACTATATATAACTTTACCGTTTTGTTCTAGGTAATGGAGTTTCCCTGAAGATGCCCCCACGATTGTCTCCACGAAGACTCTTTTTCGTCCTTCTTTTCTGCGTTGGAGCAACGATCCTAATTACAAGACGCATTTCTTGGTCACCTGTCTTCATACTGAAGACACTTAAAGAATTAGAGAATGGAGCTCCCCCTACACAACACTTTGAAGAAAAACACGATGATTTCGTTCCAATATATCAGGTACTAATTTTCTCATTATAATCTCTCATTAAATTTGATACTGTTTTTGAATATATGGTTTGTATTCCATGAATTACATAATAAAAAAGGAAGTATATAAATATAACTGAGGATTGAGATTTTTTCACCATAGTATCTCTAGCTTTGGAGCTTTGTGAAGATAAGATGAATAGAAATAAATATTTTTCGATAGGATGAATCGGAGCCCACTAAACAGCCAGTACATCACTCAAAACCATGGTTCATGTCTGGAGGTGTTGAATTTCCCAGTAATTATAGAGGTCCCCCAAGATTGTTTCCAGATCAAGCAGACGGCGACAGAGTTGTTGATCAGTTGATGTATGTTCCTGAAGACTATCAGGGTAATACATTTGAAATAGTTTTAACAACATTTGTAGACGATTTTTCGCTCTTCAGACCGTTACAGATTAATCGCAGGAAAACCGGATAAGGCTTTTATGGAATGGTTGCAATGAAATTTTAAGCTTAAATCTCCCCATTAACTTATACATATAATGAGGGGGGTCTTGACTGAGTTCTACTGAGTTCTGAGACAAAGCTCCAGCATTGGGGCCAATTGTGTTTTACTATCACCTTCAATATCTAATAGTTTCAGGACTTCAATGTTTGAGCCCCGTTAAGGGTTAATTAGACACCAAATGGCTATATATCTATAGAGATCTGACCTCGCTTAAGATTCTTCTGTTATTTTAACTTCCTCTTGACGTTAAGCCCAATCTAAGCAGAGCCGCGAAGGTGGAAGTAAGCCGAAATATAATGGGGTTTTTCCTGTTTCCTCATGATGTAAACTGTTATTGCCGATTTTCTATTTACCACGCATCTCTTCGGTCTGATACTGATACCGTGAGATTATAATAAAACAAAAAAATCTATCACAACAATTTCTCATATCATTTTATTTGTATCTCTGGAAATAAAGTTTCAATGTAACTGAAATATATTTCCCGTTCTTCAGTATCATTTCCAATAAAAGAATATAAGAATTTCATTTTCTTGTTTCAAAATCTAATACAATCCCGAATAAGATAAGCAAATTCAATATTCGTGCCAGGTCCCTATACACCGTTTCCTATTTGGCGCATTGATTTTATATCCGTTATGGTTGAGCATGTGGATTGAAGTTGTGTGCCAAAAGCAATTTTATTAGTTTGCCCCAAACACCGATATCCTACTGGTTGGTGCAGTGTTATCGACACAAACTGGGTCAATATTTTCCGTGAGCTATCATAACTTGACGTGCAACTAGCCAAATTTAGGCCATGTTTCTTCTATACTGATAATAGAAATTGTCATTTTTATTACAACCACTATCTCTTCTCCATAATAAGTATTCATTAAAACTTAATTAAGTTCTTGGTGATAATGTGTCATTTACCATTTTCCAGGTTTCGATACACCTGAAAAAGTAATTCTAGCATACAATGGCCTATCAGCCTGGAGTCAAAAACCAGGCTCTGCATCTTTCCATGGATGTCCAGTAAGCAGATGCACACTTACAGATGACAGAAGCAAAGCTCCTGATGCAGATGCTATTTTGTACAAAGATCATTTTATACATCCTGGTGTTCAAAGGCCATGGAAACAAGTATGTTTACTGACTGATATTTGTTTGCTGTCTACTTAAACTTTGTTTTTCTTCAGGTGTGGATAATCTACCTTCTGGAATGTCCTTATCATACGCAAAGCATCAAATTTGCTGATGTAATCAACTGGACTGCCACCTATCGGAGGGACAGTGACATTGTGACTCCTTATGAAAGGTGGACGTACTATGATTCACAGGTGTGTTTGGTATATGTTATTGATATTATTTTATAATGACAGTTTCTGAATCTAGGTTCGACAGAAAATTCAAAATAAAGATTATGCAGCAAATAAAACAAAAAAAGTAGCTTGGTTCGTATCGAATTGTGGTGCTAGAAATGGACGGTTAGCTTATGCTAGAGAATTGGCCAAGTATATAGATGTCGACATATATGGAACTTGTGGCTCGTTAAAGGTAACTAATAATAAAAAGTCTACCTCTGCTTGCTAATGATAGAACAGTTGAAACCAATTTACATTTATTCCAGTGTCCCAAGTCGGATAAGAAATGTTTCGACATACTTCAGAGAGAGTACAAGTTTTACCTAGCTTTTGAAAATTCAAATTGTCGTGACTACATAACAGAGAAATTTTATGTCAATGGCCTGGGTCAGAATGTCCTTCCAATTGTGATGGGTGCTAGGCCAGAAGACTACCAACGAAGTGCTCCCGAAGGTAGGTTCAGATTTTGATTAATCTATAAGTAATCAAAAATAGCATGAATTGATCAACATAAGCTGAATAACAGAATTCAATAATACATCGCCAATTAAACGTGGCTATTACTTGGTTAGATTTTCGAGCTGTCGATATACGTTGCTTGCACGATCTATGAAAACAGGATATCATCTAGAGTCTTATAGGACCTTAACGTGCTTACATCCTTCATGTACCTTTCCACTCATATTCTAGCCACCTCATCCATAGTAACAGTGACACATTTACTGTATCTGCATTCCCAACTGAATAGATCACAGGGCCATAATGCCCTCTAATGCTGCTACTGGTTCAGTTCTCTTTAATTCTTTTCTCCCGGGCATTTATCCATCTGCGGCCTTCCCACAGTAACTGTGAAGTTATACAGTTCTTAAAAATAGTCTACAAGCACAATAGGCATCAGTCATGTACTTCTGAATACTAGTAAACTTCTTCTAAAGGTAGTGGAACTTCACTTAGGACCAAGCCTTAGTTCCTCACCTCTTGTAAATGCAATTATCTTAGCCTTAGCAAGATTATCTGCTAGTCTTTAACAACACCTGAGCATGGTTAAATATTTCCGCCTAAAAATATAATCTATTCAATAAGGACCTAAGCTCATCCATCACTAGATTGCAAAGTGCTGTTGACTTGACAGCACCTTCAGGACAAGCCGTTTAGCTATCATCATCCCCCGATAGTGGTCACTATGGAGAGGTTTCACGTGTTATAAATTTTAGAAATATCAAAAAGATATTCTTTGTTCCGCACTACATTTTGATATCCTCTATCACACTTCTGAGTTGTGTTTTTTCTCAGGGTCATACATACACGTGGATGAGTTTGCCAGTCCTGCAGAACTAGCCGCCTATTTACACCGTCTGGATAGGGACAACAACCTTTACAACTCCTACTTCAAGTGGAAAGGTACTGGTGAATTTATCAACACCTACTTTTGGTGCAGGCTGTGTGCAGCTCTTCATGCTCCAGTGACGACACGAAGGTACGCTGACGTCAACGATTGGTGGCGGGGGCCAGGCATTTGTACTTCAAAGTCTTGGCGGAATGCCGAGTTTGTGTGAAGCAGTGTGTATCGATTTTGTGATTTTTCAGTTTCGGGGTGCAAGTGGACTGTAACTCCTGCAGACGCTGCAACATCGTGCGCAACTTCTGTGCAATTTGAGTGCAATAATTTGTTGGTTGAGTCGTGTAGATAGTAGTGGCAATATTGCCGATACATGTGATACGTGAAGAAGAAGAATTTTCAAAACAACACAAGGAGGCAAGCACCTTTTGTTGATTTTATATCCCTTCTAGCTATCGATAATAGCATAGAAGTGTATAAACAAAACAGTAATCCTGTTTCGAAAATTTAGACAAAGTTGCGGTAACCATGGCAAATGAATGTTGTAGCGTATGTGGGGTGATTAAGGGATAGACTTTGGGTAATGACCGAACGATCATGAATTAAAAATTCCAAATTCATAGATGCTTTTATGTTTAGACTAGTTAATATTTAGTAAGCTGTTTTCGGAACTTGAAGTGGTGAGAAATATATAAAAATCTATGAATTTACATTTCCTCAAAACAATGTCTGCAATACAGAAAGTACCTATTAGGGAATGGAAGGATACGGGTGCACGATTTTAATATTAAAATTTATGGAAGGCGATTCAGAAGGTAAAATTTTCTATCAATATAAATTAACCAGAAAATAAAAAAAAACATTATTAGTAGATATTCAATTAAAAAATGTTTCACTTAAGTCATATTAGTTATTTAGAACAAAAAAATGAGGCTCCATTAGCAGATAGATGTTGCTTAATGTAAATTCAACAAATTTACTAGTTTCAAAAAAAAATATGCATTAAGTTTTTAATTTTGATATTTTATGGATTATATCCCTCACTTATCTATAGAAATTCATGATCGTTTGGTGATTGTTTTTTGTTTTTCTACTTTTAGAATATAAAATGCCATAACAATGAAATGTTAACTAGTCAAATATCTTTTATACTGAAATTACAATCTACTTTAGATTTGGTACAATTTTTATATATTCAAGTATCAAAAAAAAAGATAAAGCTCATTTTTCAGTTGTAGATTGTACTTTTTGTATAAAATGTGGGTATAATGTCCATAAATTTATATACAGTCGTGATCTAAACTTATATTAAGTTGAGCATATGGCTTTAAGTAATTTAAACTAATATTTTAAATTTATATGTACATTATATGATTTTAGCGACTGTATTGAAATTTCAACCTCAATCAGGACCACGCACATTTTATAAATTTTTAAATCATTCTGTTGTTGATTCGTTATAAATAATAATTAAAAATAATTTATTAAGTTTTTATTATCTGTTTCTTTTGGTTTTTCCATCACGTACCTCAAAAATACACACAGTTCTTATTTATAAAGGACTGCATATGTTTTTATAAAAAACATTGATCTAAATATTTCAATTTTCTGGAAAATTCCAGAAAAAAATGGTAAAGTAGTCATCAGTCAGGGGTCCAATTATTGAACCCTCTATCACAAGATAGCGATGATGAATGATTTCAATGTTAAGAGCAAGAAATGAAAATAAAAAAAACTATTCAATCAACAATTTATTTATTTGACTTATGTACAAAATTATGAAATTCCAATCGTTTGTTATCAATAAATTACAAAACTAAGCTAAAAAACCTAAAAAATATTGGCACGCGGCAGGCCTGCGTATTTTTATTTTGGAAATAAAAATACAAATAAAACTATCTAGTCATAAAATAGTTTGGAAAACGTAAATATATACCTACTTATTTAATGCATTCAAGATGAGACATCGTACCTATGTATTTATTTACAACATTAAAGAAGCTAGGATGAGGATAAAATTTGAATAGGTAATAAAGATCTTCGCCACTTATAGGTACTATTTTAGTGGTTCGAAAAGACAAGGCACATCATTGCAGATAATGTAAACCCTAAATTTAATTGCAATACAACGAAAACACCTTCTTATCAATAGGCGAGGTGTCCTCTTAAATATTTCATTCAAAAACTAGATAAATGCTAAATAAGAATCACATCCTAACCGAGGGTACCTGGAGTTCTGGCTCCCAATCGCCTTCTACCAGCTAGCAACTTGTTCAGACCTTTGGGTTCTTCCGTTGAGGTGGTACTGCTACTAGCGAGCTCTTCAGTAACATTTTCCTCTACAGTTTCTGCTTCTTCATTAGCAGCAGCTGATGAAGCTGGAGCTTCACTGGAAACGGGGACTGCCTCTGTGGTTTGGCCTATACGCCTTCTACCAATAAGAGGATTAACCCTCCTAACTTGGACTGGGGCGCTGGCAGCAGCTTTTTGACGTGTTGCGCCTATCTGGGGGCGGTGCTTATTGCGGAGCCTTCCTAGTGGTGAGTTGTCTACAGGTGCAGTCTCTTCTTCCTTCATATATAAAAAATATTATTTATGTATTCTCCTTTCTTCACTCTCTCAAGTTTTCTCAATTCAACAATTAACATACCTTTTCACTGGCGGCTTTTTCTGAATTTTCGCTTGGTTCCTCATCACCAGTGACGTGATCTTCTACGGGTGCTTCCGTTGTAGATGTTGTGGTGGCAGCAGAAGTCCCTCTGCTTCTGCCGGCTAAGTTTAGTCTTGGTCCAGGCCTTAAAGGTCTCACTGCAGGGCTACCACTGATTCTTCTTGGTCTGGATGTTGTACTGGCAGTCTTTGAGTTTCAATTTGTTTATTGTATTAAAAAACATGTCGTTGTAAGATATTAAGCTATTACCTCTGCTGCTGAAGCTGACGTGTCGTCAGTTCCGTCTTCACTGTGGGTAGTTGACGGAGCAGTAGTGGTACGTCCTCTTGGACGATGTAAGCCTGGCCTTTTAGGTGCTGATGGACGGTGCGCAGGAGTGGATGAGGTGGATACTTCCTCTTTGTTTTCTTCAGCAGGAGCAGGGGTGGTACGCCCTCTTGGACGTCCAGATCCAAAGCGAGAACGAGTATTGGACTAGACAACATATGATAGATACAGGAGTATGTACTTTGCATATTATAGTAGACTAAACTCACCTTGGCGCTGTTTGCTGGTTTAGCATCTTCTTTTTTGACTTCTTCTTCAACGGCAGGTGCAGCTGTGGTTCGAGTTCTTGATCTACCTCCGAAACTAGGTCTGCCAAATTTGCTTTTCTTTGGTTCAGGAGCAGCTTCCGTTGTAGTTGTTGTTGTGGTAGTGTGTCCAGATTTTCTGCCAATACCACCTCTTCTTCCAGCACCAAACTTACCACGAACTGGAGTCGATGCTTCAGTTGTCGTTGTTGTGGTTGTAGGCGCTGGAGTAGTTGTTGTGGTGGTAGTCGTAGTGGTTGTGGTTGTGGTAGTAGTAGTCGAAGTAGTTTCTGCTTCAGTTGGAGCTGTGTCAGCTTCCAAAGTTGTCGCATCTGCAATATCTGTCACTCCCGTTGCATCACCACCTTCTTCACCAAACAGTTTCTGAGTACCTTGGGATATAGCGTACAAATCTAGTGCAACTTTGTCCATTGCTGACATTACGGTGGTAGCTTCTTCGGTTGAAGATCCAGTAGCATCTTCTTCAGCTTCATTGGCAGTTGATGGATTTTGTTCTGGTTCAGATTTATCAGGATTCTGCAAATATTTGATAATAATCATAGAAGATAACATTAGAAAACACAGACAAAGGATGATGTAATGCTCAAATGAATGACTAGTTTCCTGAGCAGCATTTAAGAAAACAACAAGAATCAATCTACTTGTACAAGTTGAGATTTATGTGAAACCATCATGCACATTTAAGTAAATCGTCCAAAATTTAGGAGACCATGATAAAATATAATAAGGTATCTTGTGTTAATACTCTATCTTTGTTCTAATTCCAAAAGGTTATTGTGTATCTGATATTCATTTTTTTCTACAACATATGCAGTTACAATAGCTAAAGACCACCAGTATTCCAGAAGCGTGACACTCTAACTCATCTTTCAAGAGGCTCCAAACAAAACACATAAAAATAAGATCTATAGGTTGCAAGGGTTATTCAAGGTAAGACTAGTTGAGTTTTGTTCAAAGCCTCTGCCAGGCAAGAAAACCAGCCAGAAAATGGTGCGAATCACAAAAGAAAGATGAAAAGTGATATTAGGATCTTCGCCACCATATATAGAGAACAATATTCTGCTCATATTACTGGTTGGTGGTCGATGCGTTCGTTGGGGGCAGCTCCCAGAAAACGTACCGGTCCTTGTGGTAATTCTTGTGGGAACTGAGGCTTGTTCAACGGTTGTCCACCAGAATTGAAGCTGTCATTATCAACCAGATCAAGTGATGGCCTTCTAACATTGGCACGGGTTCTTCCTCTTGATGCCTGATTACGGGAATAATTAGTTTAGTCGCAAAACACAAAATTTTATCAACAAGATGCTAAGGAGTCCCAAAGAAGAATAGAATTTGCAGATACGCAGAGAAACGAAGATGGAGGAGGAGAAAAAGAGGCATAGAAGTCTCACAGTATGTACAGATGAAAATGAGATAAGAGAAGTAAAAAATAGATATGAATTTGTATTACTGTACCTGAGATTCGACAGATACATTGTCTGCTTCACTAGTGGCAGTAGCTTCTGTTGTAGGTCTTCCTCTAGTTCTACCTCTGCTGGTAGCTTTTGGTTCTTCTTCTGGGAGTGGAGTTGTATTCAAATTGCGACTTCTTCAAAATGAAGTGAATAAAGAATTAATAAGAACGTTCAATTGGATAAAAAATAAATGTTGAAATATGAACTTAGAGGTAAAATTTTAATTGCATTTGCAAATAATCATGAAAACATAGCTGTACCTGGGTGGGAATCTGGTATTAGCTGGTAACCTCTCTTCACTGACGTTCTCATCTTCACCCAACTGTCGGCCTCTGGTTTTAGTACCACGAGATGGCACGACTTCATTTGCCTCTGGTGTGGCCTTGCTCAAATTTTTATCTCCTCTGGAGATTTGATTCTTTGCTGGGCCATCGTGTTTGCTGCCACCCTAAGCAGAAAATTTGATTAAGTAATGATACATCGAGTGAAAATATTATTGACTGAGCTCACTTTTTTATCCTTGGCATCGTCTTCATCATCATAATAATAGTAAACATATTCGTATTCATATTCTTGTCCATTGGGACCTTTTTTGATCTCTATTCTGGATCGTTGTTTCTCACTAGCAGCACCCAAGAGTGAAATGTCATCGTCAATAGCTTTTGCGACTGCCTTTGCAGTTGTCAGAACAGGGCTTGGAGATGTTACAACTGTATCTTCGTTCCTAGCTTCTTTCTTCACTCTTTTTGATCCACGTTTTCTGGATGATTTTGTAGTATCTTCAGTTCCTCTAGGTTTTTTGGTTGTGGTTGTACTTGTTTTCAGCTCGGACTTGTATCTGTAATTATACCCAAGAATGCATTATGTGAATAATCAGAGCTTTTAATTGTAACTTACTGTGCTAGCAATTTCTTCACATCCAACTTGATAGCACCAGCTGGTAATGGTGCAGCTCCTTCTGCGGCCCTCTTGCGAATTACTTTCTTCAATGGATTTTTCTTGTTGACTTTCTTGCTCAAAAGTCCATCATCTTTATCCTCGTCACAATCATCTTCCAAAGTATATGTGAGTTTTGGAGGAATTTTGTGAGCCGTCTCAAAAGGTCTGCTGCTCTCGATTTTATCTTTTCGTGAGATTGGACGAGCTCCAGCAGCTTCTGATTGTACGAAAACAGAGTCTTGACTTGAGGTAGAGGAACTGATTTCTGCGGCATCATCTTTTTTGGTAGGGAAGGCCAAGCAGGCACAGAGTCCCAATGCCAGGAATCTTTAAGAAAGAAAATTCAATCAGCTGATGTATAGCAATTAATATGGAATCACAGTATGTTTAAAATTGATCGTGTCATTTGATAACATATGGATAAAAATTGTATTTGTCAGTAAAAATCTGGTATTGTTACACAGATCTATTTATAGGCAGTGGTATTGATTTTATTGGTGTGAATTTCTCCTGCATTGTTCAAACATAATCGCCAACCAGCTCATTAAATGAGATACAGTGAATGTAAATTTATTCAGTTTCTAAACACACAAAGGCACAATTACGACAAAAATGTAAATAAAGCGAATAGACGATTTATTTCAATCACACAGACTCAATTGAAATACAACCATATTGTCTAAATGGAATACATTCAGATTCTTTGGTTCAAATCTAAAATAATTATTTTCTACTGACCCAAATACCGCATCATCTTCAAATCGAGATTGTGGGGCAGAAAAAGTGCAATTAGAGAATCTCTTCGCTTTTTTAGTACTTACAACAAGTGAAAGAGAAAATATACATAAAATTTAATCCAAATGATTAGTGCTGATTATCATGTGCTTAAGAGAAGATCCTCTATGGATGACCTGGTAAAGACGACAATAATTCTGATTTTACTTTCCTACCGCTAGCCTCAACCCAAGCGCTATGTAAGGAAAGTTATCGTTTATAATTTTCGTTATCAAGTTTGCAACAGATGTTTACGTTTCAAGGTCGCCTGAGTCTAAAAAACTTATTTTCAGCATTTTGTAGGGTAGTATCGATATATCGAATTGGCATCCGGTTCGCATTAGTTGCTGGGTAGTAGCTGAAAAATATGTTTTGCTCAAGACTGTAGTGAGAAAACGATACTAATGAGTCTGATGAAACTTCTCTAAGACATTTATCTTAAAGCCCTTTACCACACTCTCAGGATGCAACCTTACTAAAAGGAAGCTGAAAAAAATGAATTATCGCAAGACTTGATCTGACGATTTTTATTTTCTATGGAATTTGAGAGCCATAGGAAAATCGTGTGATTGGTCACAACTGTTTTTTTTTTATTCATTTAGGAGATATAAAGTAAGATTTTATTCCTTATATTAGGTAGTTCAAATAGCAAAATTATTTACAATGAGTAGATATTGTTAATGCGGACAAAACTAATTCTTAATAGACTGTAAAACGGCCTCCGTAATAGAATTTCATAACGCTATTACATTCCGATTACAATATCTAGAACTAGAACATCAAGTGTAAGTATACGACGATGTTTTATAATAGCAATTAGTTATGCACAATAAACGTTATAAGAGAAAATATACAATGATAACTGACTGATTCCACTATAGGCGTAGTTAGTCTATAGCAGATACAGTTTATACAAATACCGGGTATCCGGCTCCGAAACTATAATATATCCTGCAACTTAGGGAGAAAAAAATATATATGACAAATTAGCATAAGAGAAGAGAAGGAAATTTTTCAAATTTCTTTCTCTACCGCAAGGGGACGTAATTCAAAAAGTAACACAAAAAACGCATTTTTCTCAAAAAAATGCCCAGTAATAGTAACATAAATATTTGTAATTCACAGATCATTCTACGCAAGTTTGCTCCAATCATTTTTCATCTATCTTTATAATAGCATGTAGGGGTGAGTGGGAAAGCCAGCTCAATAAAATCATTGTAACTTTTGTACCGGTCTATGTATTTTGACAAACTTTAATTTGTTTGAAAGGGACCCATTGCTCAATAATATAGTTTATTTTCGTTTCCTATCACTTGTTTTAACTAGCGCTAGATGGCGTAATGTAAATAATTTTATACGATACCATATTTTTTAATCATTTAGCTGAAAGAACTTTAAATTTAAAGAAAAATAGTCAAAATATTTCAATATCTATTCTCTAAGTGAAATAAAAGAAAATATACCTACTTGGTTATAGTTAATATACAACTTTTGTTTGAAACATTTTTACCTAAAAGTGAGAGAAAGAATTAGGTATAAAAATTCAAAATCGTGATATTTACCTGTTAGCTGGCTACGAGCCATCGGGATTTTTGTTTGTGTTTTTTTTTATTCAAAAAGGGGCGTCAGTAAAATGTGTCTTTCATCGGCATGAGCAGTTATTTTTTACTTTAATGTAATTCTTTTATCTAATTATGGTTTTGTGGTTCTCAATGAATAAACATCGTAGACAAGAAGATGGAGCATTATGTTTTTTTTTCTTCAACTGAATACTCTAATCAAATATGCTGTGAGCTGTGCTTCAGTGAAGGAAATGGGATGTTACTTTCCCGTGAAATCGTTCTTGTGACGTGACATCAGCATGAAGTTGAGCGTGAAATTCTAAATATGTATCAGGATATAAGTACATAATTATATAAGAGAATTAGGAAATTAAGTCGTGTTTTCTGGCGATTAATTTATCTTAATTGATGGAGTTGTTTATATATTTTTCAAGAACTGCTGTTATAGTCCAAGAGCCAGTATAAACAAATCGGATGAACCATGGTAGACTTTTATATGACTATTATCGGCATAGAGAAAAAATACCCGATATTGTCCGCACGAACAAGTATGACAAAACTTCTGGTTATGCACCGTTATGAGGGTATACAATATATATAGCTTAATCTGCGAAGTAGTGAGAAAGCTGCAGTTTCAATATTGATATTATATTTTTAAAGATAACATGAACAAAAATATTAAATTGCGGCACCCTTGAAATCACAGAATACCTAATTAGACCTTTCAAAATTATATTTACGATAGGATAAGTTATAGTTGCTAAACTTGATTTTGACTAATTACGGTATCCTACTGCTGACATTAATCCATAGTCGATTGAAGTAAAATTAAATATTTTATATTATTTATTTAATAAATCTAAGTGCCATCCCACACATGGCGAAATAAAGACGGAATTTCCGTCGGCAGAATTCGTCGGTGCACCTCAGCACAGTAGATTTAAATGGAAATTCCCACAATTTGCGGAGGACGGAATTGGCCCGCCGACAGGAAAAAAATATCTCGTCGAAATATCCGACGCGGAGGGTGAAAACACAAAGAATAATAGGTGGAATTCCACATGATCTGTTAACGGAATAGACGGCTCACAGACAAGTACGTACATGTGCCTTTTGGAATTTATTGATGTCCCTCAAGCTAGCAGAGCAATGTCAGCAGAACCAAAATCAAATAAAACCACTAATTAGACGATAATTGAATGCAAATTAAATGTACTAAATAAAAATGTAAAATTTTGGTGTGTACATCAAGATAATTAATTCATTTTTTAGGCTATGTTCTGCTAACTTTATCTAAAGTTGCCAGAACATGTGTTTTTTTCCGAGAACAAAAAACGGTAAATTTAACGTCTAATTGTGGTTTCATTTGATTTTGGTTCTGCTGACTTTGCTCTGCTAGCTTCAGGGACATAATTTATTCCGTTGATTGTGTGGGTTAGTAAAGCGGAAGCGAAAAAAAATCCTCGAAAATTCCGCCTCCGGCAATTCCGTCTTTATTGACGCACTTCTTCCATGATTTTATTCGCATTTTTAGACAGAACTGTAAAAAAAATCATATCCTGGGGACCAGTGCATTCGATATCATCTCTTTACTTGAATTATCCGAGATTACTAGGGAATATTTATCAAAACAAATATTGATAATCCATCGGAATATTCTTGAAATTCACTTTACATTCTTCAAAAATATTTGGTTGTAATTGACATGACTTGTTAATTTCATGACAATGTTTTTATATTTTTAATTTAATTTCGTTCATTAGGATAATTTTTTCGAAACTTTCGGAAAAATAAAACATTTTGGACTCCTTTACTGACATATTTGGAAATTCGATAGTGCCAACAATCGCAATAGGTACAGGGTTATTCATTATATTTTGACACCCACCTACAGCTCCTTTTAGAGTGATAGAAAAAAAACTTTCAGGATAAAAGTTTTTAAAAAATGGAACACCCTGTATATTATTCGTTAGAATGAAAGTCCTCTTTGTTCTGATTTCTGATTTCAAATATATATATCATTTTCGGCATTTGGTTCAGTCACTTTTGAAATATTCAAGTTTAAACTTATTTTTCAACAATTATTGTTACTATAATAAATATTTTTTACAAAAAATTGGACCGACGTTATTAGTTGGTGCACTGAAAAGTATAAAATAATTTTAATTCTATTGGTGCTGTTACTTTTAAAGTTGTGCAGTTGCAGGTAGATTGATAACTTTTGACACCAACTTCACAAGTACCAGCACCAATAGAATTAATATTATTTTATACTTTTCAGTGCACCAACTAATAACGTCGATCCAATTTTTTGTAAAAAATATTTATTTCACACTTTTGAGTGAAACATAAGTCATGAAAATCGTTGAACGTTCACTAATACCAATGAAGATAGTATTTATCCTATTACCAACGTATATTCCTTGCTTGTAGTTGTTATTATTGAGATCTCAAAACATCGCTGCCGAAATACGCTTGAATATTCTAGTTGTTACCATTTTAACATCGATTTTACTCGAAAACCGTAACTCTAAGGGGAAAATGTTCATTATAAATGTTGCTACAAATAATTTTGTCCTTGATGTACCGCCAACAGATTTTCAATTTTCGACAGAAATCGCATTTGAGAATTTTACATGCCTTTATCTCGAAAACCGTTACTCTTTTGAAAAAATGTTCAATTTAAACGTTTCCAGATATTGTCCAATCTTCAATTATACCACCTCAGATTTTCAGTTTTCGAGAAAATTTGCCCCCTCTATCCCCTTTGGGGGCGGTTTTCGGAGGGAAGATGTCGGATTCCCGTTTTTATGAATATGTGACCATTTCACAAGCCTCTTCTTTCAAATGAACCAAAAATCATCAAATTCGGAGTACGATTACTATATAAAAGGCACGCACAAACCAAAAAAAGCAGACAATCGAATTGTATACCTCCTCCCTTCGGGGTTCGTCGGTCAAAAATAATCAAGTTGCCCCGAAACCATCTTAATCATGGAATCGAAACAATGTTATTTGAAGATTAAGCAGCACTGCATGAATGGAAAATTATTTTAAATATATACTTATTGAATGGTTATTTTTTTTAAATAATAGCATTGCAAGAGTTAGATATGAATATCATCAAATATATCCAGGCAGAAGGATCAATTTTTTATACAGGGTGGTTAGAAAGTCTAGAAACACGTTTCTGGCTAAGCATAGGTTGGTAAGTTGTATTAAAAGAATATCCTTACATTTATTACAAGAGAAAACTGGACACTTTTATGTGACAAAAAGAAGAATTTTACTTAATATTTGAGAAACTACACCAAACAAATGATGTCCTAGAAATTGTTGAACAAGTAATATTTTGAAAATGTAAAAGTTTGTTGGGAGATGGATGCATTTAAAAACACCGTCGTCGTCATTTCTAGAAAATTAGCCAAACATTTTCTTTCAAAAACTTTTGTGAGGGTATCTTTTCATTATAACATAAACCTTAACAAAAAAATCAGGTATTTCCAAACCCAACCCTGTATATTATGTATAGATTATTTTTAATATAGGTCAACATCTATACGGAGTTTTACCATTTCATTTGTAAAATGGCTTAAGTAGGTATATATTGTTTTAAAACTCAAAAGATAGATATCCCTCATCAAAAAGTTGACTTTATTTAATTAGCCTTGGCTTACCTACCTTCTGCTTTTTTATAACAGACAAGTAATCATAACAATTTATTTATAATAATTATAGCATATTAATCTATATTTAACTATTTAGCTGTTCCCACATCAAGTAGAAAAGAAACACGAATTGTTAGTCATTCTGTACGGTCAATAATTATGATTGCAATCACACTATACAGCTATTACTGAAATGGCAACACACCGCCTTTAGGTTGCAAATGGAATGTTGGAAATTTCAGTCTTTCAATGTCACACAACATTACAAGAGACCGCGCATTCGAGTGAATATACCTACCTATCTGTCACATGCGATTTCCAGCAACAAATAACAAAACATACATATAGAGGAAAGTGAGAGATCTTTGTCACGTTCAATAAAAGTAGAAACGAGAAGTTATTTGTAATCTTTTTTTTTTTTGGAATAAGTAAGTGAATTCCAATTGCGTTTGCGACATTATTCCGGAACATTCGACATTTAACTTCAATAGACATGAATTATCAACACCAAGGGAAATTTCATGACTGACAGAAAGGTCAATTTTACGTTTATTTAGAGGCAGACGAAATTATTGAGAGACTATTGAGAATTGGTAATTAAAAATTAAAAGAGATCATATCAGGCAACGTTGAAATTGATTTTTTTTCTAAAGATATCCGATTTTCTAGTTACATCAATGGTAAAGTGTGAAATATGTATATCTGGGCCGCGATGTCTCAAGATCTCTGAATAATAACAAGTACAAGCTAAGCCTATGCATGGGTAATAGGATAAGTACTATCTTCTTTGGTATTAGCAAATAAAATGACTTCCATTATCTTTGGTATTAGTGAACGTTCACCAATTTTCATGACTAATGCGACACTCAAAAGTATGAAATAAATATTCTATACAAAAAATTGGTATGTAACCTCGTAAACTTTCAACGACTTTTTTGGCACTCATTCAGAATAGATGAAAGATTTTCATATACAAATTTTCGGGGTAATTTCAAGGTTATCCCTTCGAAAACACCCTTCAAGCTAGCTTCAAGTGGTAAATGGCAAATTTAAATGGTCTTAATCCTATCACGTATTTCATATAATTGCTTGAAACATTTGTGACTGAAAATTTCTTCTTAAAAATAATGCTTTTGTCACAGCTTACCTAACCTACTGTTGTAGTAAGGGCTCTAAGAAAATCGAACATTTTTTATTCAGATTTTGAAGTTGGTGCCAAAAGTCATCTATTTACCATAATGTAACTCTTTATTACCCGTATTACAAATTAATGTGATAACAGTTTGAAGTTTTAGGTGAAAAACATAGCTTTGACTCCAGTTCATGTGAGATATTTTATTTATGATACATTTGATATTACCCTAGATATTTTTGTGTAACGTAATACACACAGCAAAAGGCATTTTTGGACGTACAACATATTTTTTATTCTTGTCAGTGGCGTCACATTGCACTGAATCACATTAAAGAGAAAAGTGACACTCCGCGGCTTTTTCTACCTTTCTGAGTAAATCTTTATCTGATCTTTTTTCGTGCAGCGCACGGTTTTCGCATAGAAAAACCATTTCTGTAATTTTAAGGAAAAATTAATTGAAGAGAATATTTTTAACAACTATATTATAAAATTAAAGCATCTAATCTAAATACAATTTGGAATGCCATATGCATACACATTATCAGATCTATAATGTAAATTTGGGTAGACACCATTTTAGGACTCTTTATATATATATTATATTGGTAATTTGCCAATAAAACACGCGACCTTCATCTTGAACTTATATGATAGGACTCACATAGGTTAGGGTTAGATAATCGATTGTCAATTGTTTTATGGTAGTTTAGCAGTAAAACCATAATACCTACTGTGACCTCAGTAAATACTATATAATGGGCAAAATCTTTATTAAAAATATATTGATTGAACTTTTAGCGAGAATGTGCTCTGGAAATTTGAAAACAAAACTCTACTAATATTATGTTCCTAATAAACCTGAAGTTTACTAAATTGATAATACTTTGTGTGAAATAACAAATGCCTCTTTATATTTTGACTCTCAAATCTAGAGAATAGATGCTTTAGAATCATAATATATCTAGATAAGAAATATGTGGCATATCGAACATTTTAAAAATATGTATAACTATTTTTCCCCATGTTCAAACTAAATATATTTTCAGAACGGTGAGCAAATCATTGTTTCTTTTATATCATTCAAAAGTACCAATGAGCACTCATATCTGGTGGTGGTAAGTAGTTCTTCAAAAATTCCATAGATTTGTCTGCGACCAGATCACTAAAAACAGACAAATTAGCTCAATTTCTTTGAGTATATCACTTTATTAACGATGTTCTAGAATGTTAAAGAGAACATTTGTCTGTTTTTGGAGTTTCTTTAGTTACTGTTAGTTAACTACAAGTATTCGTAGGTCTACAAGATTTTTTAAAAACATTCATATGAGTGATTTATATGTTTTTTTATCTACTTGTTACTGACGTGAAGCTGATCAAGAATTCATAATTAGTCGAATTTGCAATGTCACACATTACAGCGGCATTTCGTTAAAGTATTGTGTTTCATTATTTTGACAGCTCCTTCTATTAGAGAAAGTTTCGATATGTTTAACGCTTTTTCCTGTTTTTTGTCAATTTTCACTAAATATAAGGCCCCGAAACGCCTATGAGGCACACAGAGCTGTGGATTCAACTGATGCTGGGTACAGTCAGATGCTTTCTATCTAGTGATACCTGTTCAAATCACGATATCAAAGAACATTACCAAAACGACCATGTTTTTGTGGAAAATTTCTTTCAAATTTGCTTAAAATAATAAGAAATAAAGGAACTGAAGAATTAGAAGGCTCCTGGATATGACAAAATAGGAACCTACCGAACTGGATTAAGAGTCTGCGTCGGACCAGACGGTGGAAGTTTGGCTATTCGCACTCAATTCTAATAAAATTTTAATGCGCCTCATAAAGTATGATAAACTAGTTATGCAAGCATAGAGAGGAAAACAATCTTGTAATCACACACAGATAGACAGGCAGCTGAAAATCAATCCCATAGGAGGTATTACCCTTACGTATTTGTGTACCAAGTTTGGTGTCGATCGGTCAAATATTTTTCGAGATATAGTCTGATTGACAGACAGACAGACAGTCAGACGAAATAAATAAATGAAACAATAACTACCTCAAAAAAATCGGTAGTTAATATAATACAATTATTAAAAGTTTCTCAGAAAGCCAGAACGTACAAGAAATTATACGAAAACGTATAATCGATGCGGTTTCTCGACCAACACCCCATCCCAACAAGTCCAAAGAAGTATAACTTCAAAAGATGACCAGAAATAAATCTATTTAGGCTTTGCCCAGTCCATGCTCGAAAACTTCTCCAAAGAGCCAGACTTGAAAGTGTGCTAATTGGATTGTTGAATACTGGAATAACGAATAGACAACACAACGTTAGGTTTGCTCCGTGTACCACAGTAAAAGCTTTAGGTTATCAAAGACGCTCTCCAAAATGATATGAGGATCATTTAATTAAAGGTTTGTATCGACCTTCGTAGTCCTCGAATAAAAGGTATGTGGTAGAGGTTATATCAAATTATTTCAATCAGAAGATGATATGGCCAGCGTGTAATACCGATCTCAGTCATATTGAACACTTTTTAAACGACATAAATAGACGAGCTCCTGCAAAAACTTTATGAATGGTGAATAAGTTATC
The DNA here is from genome assembly GCA_958507055.1 of Crioceris asparagi. NCBI lineage: Eukaryota > Metazoa > Arthropoda > Insecta > Coleoptera > Chrysomelidae > Crioceris > Crioceris asparagi. The sequence continues at coordinate 69,838,051 of OY293829.1, read as the reverse complement.
TATAATTATTGAAAGTTCTCGTGAATGGTGAGAACACGGTTCTAGAAGCATAATTTGAAAGAAATTTCAAATTTACGTTTTATAGTACAAAATATTGTTGTTGTTGTTATATAAAGGGACAATTTGCTGATTTTCAATTAATTTTTATCACAACATAAAACCAACAAGAACCTGAAGTGGTAAAATCACGATGGATATAATGAAGCAAAAAAGAAAATTGAGCTTGCTAAAGCAGGTGTTTAAATAAACGTTTCTTATCATAATAACTTGAATAGACAGATAGGTTCATTTCACAACTTGACCAGGTCTGAGAAGAGATATCATTACTCCAAGCACAAGTATCGTATAGGTAGGAAGGAGTTTTGATGTGGGCGAGGTCCATCGAGAGTGAAAGAGACGAAGGAGAAATTTCGTATTTCGGTTTATCCAAGGTCACACATCTGCGACGACCTTCCTCTTACACTCTCGAGAACAACCACATCGAAACCGAAGAAAGTGAGATTCCAAAGCCAAACTGCGCTAACTGACTACCGCTGATAAAAGTAATAATGTTTGTTGTATTGAACGATGCTCCTCGGGCGAAATTATCATCAGCATAATATTATATATGAGACAACAACACACTCTCGATTTTCGTATACGCGCCTCCAATATCCGGTTGGAGATACGATTTTTATTGATGATAACAGGGAACAGCAAGTAACCAACAACTAATACTACATATGAATATACATAAAATACTAGCATACAATTGAGAATGGTGTCGAAACACCGAGGTAGTATTGTCAATTTTCACTTTTTTTCTATAAAGGAGATAGATAGATAGATAGATAGGAAAAATATTGTAATGATTTCGAATGAAGTTTCTGATGCCTTTCAACATTGTATTGGCTGTTTCTTGATGGAAATCCATAATTAATTAAAAATAAAACACTTGTAGTAATATTTTTTTTTGAGATAGATACTTTGCACGAAATCTTAAGATAATCGTATATTACGAAATTAACACTCAAATTTTGGTAATATAGAATGAAACTTCTATAACATAACGTTCTTAACAGAAAATTATTTTGACTACTGACTGTCTTGGCATTTTTGATCGTTGGACCAACACGATCAATAAAAAAAATCCATGGCGCTATACTATTATAAATTTCCACTAATATATTGTTTACACATGACAGTTGTTTCGGTATACTGTGCTTATCTCAAATGGGTGTATTAACTAAATTCTTAGAGGATAAGTGCCTACTTAAATCATAAGGATGATTAAACTCAATTACTAATAATCAATATATACTAATATAATCTAATCATGTAACAGTTATATATACGCTACGGGGCTAAACCTAGCGTCGATCTGGACATTGAGAAGATTACCCAAATGTTTATTTTAATCCTTTCTTTTCGGTGTGTAAGATTTTGAAAATATCAATAAATTTGTAATTGTTATCATTGTTAGCGTATAATTTCAAATTTGGTTTTGGGTATGAATGAGCTCTTGTGTTCATTGATACGGGTTTGAAAGTTTCTGGCAGCTTGACCTGACGTAAACTTATATTAAGGAATTTAATGGTAACACCTACATTTCTTAAAAAAATACGATTCAGATGTTGTCTAAGCGATCTTTTTTATTTTACCAAATACGATTCAATTCAATTTTTAAATGAAATTTCCCCTTTAACTGTTTTTGGCGGAGGGTTTTGAAAGAAAAGGTAGGTACGTTGGATTTAGAAAAGCATTTCTCTTTCCGATGAGTAACATCATCAAAATCGATGCAAAACGTGCAAATGAACATAAAAACAGATAAAAATAAGTATAACTGAATGCCTCCTCTTTTTTAGAAGTGGACTAAAAAACTAAGTTGAGGCATTTTATTTCTAAATAATATAGAGCTTCTTGAAATAAAAAGCGCGAAATCAAAAATGCTAATATTATGGTGTCCCAAAATTCCATGTACATAGAGCTACTGTATGTTGGTGAGATCAAAATAAGTCGATTGTGTCAAAATTACCAACTTATATCACAGTGTTTCGTTTGCCGGTGAGGAAACTTCAAAGTTTAAAGGAAATTTTCATTTTTTTAATAAATTAAAAACGCCTCGTTTGATTTTTATAAAATTTGGCATGCAGCTATTTTAATTGAAAAGCCATTTTTCAAAGTAAAAATTATACCAACTGAAATCATGGAGGGATAAAAATCTCCCCAATCCTACCATAAATGATATCGTAGTTTTTAGGGCCATCCCTGTTCCTTCAGTTCTTTTTTATGGAGAGCTGTATTCATTTGCAGCATTTTATCAAAAAACATGTAGATATATCTCATGATATTTTAGTAAAAAAAGTTATGGACTGTTGTTTAGTAACTTAAAATTTTCAAGGAAACTTAGTTGGCGGTTGCCAACGTCACCAATAAAAAATTTGATAATTATGGCAGACACGTTGTAGAACTTTAAAAATTGTCTATACTGCTCATTTTATGTAGGTATTGTATATTTTTGTTTCCATTCAAAGGTCTTGTGAAGGAGTTATTTCAAACATTTTGTGGCTCGTATGGAGTACACATTCAATGAACAAACTGATATGTTGCTAGTACTTGGTTTCTGTAATGGCAACTGTCGTGAGTGATCGGGTACACCATGAAAGTTTTCCAAATCGATTGATTCCGAATCACCAGACTTTTGCGAATATCAAGAAGCGACTTCGAGAAACTGGTCAACTGAAACAAAACAGAAATAATGCTGGACGACCTCGTCAAGCCAGAGCTCAAAAAAAAACGATTATGAAGTTCCTATCGACAACATTGAACAATTATGGGGTAGGATTTAAGATGTTGTGAACTCTATGCGAAAAGATCTAGGTATTTTGAGAAGGGTACACTTCAATTTCTTGCGCCAAATTGAAATCTGCATGAACGAAGGGGGTGGCCAAAATGAACATTTATTGTAAAAAAGAAATTATCCTTCTCTTTGAATTGTTATTTTTCAGTAGATACCTTTGCCTATTGATGTTTTTTTTTAATTGTAATAACGTTAAAAGTGTTCGGGTTGCGGTAGTAACCGCCAACTCAGTTTTCTTAAAAAATTTAAGTCACTAACCATCAGTCCATACATTTTTTTACTCAAATACCATGAAACGTAGGTACATATTTTTTGAAAGAAACCAAAACTGCTGCAAATAAATACAGCTCTCCACAAAAAAAGATTCAGGGAACAGAGGCGGCCCTGAAAAAAATAAGATGTCATTTATGCTAGGATTCAAGGGGTTTTTACCCTTCAGTGATTTCAATTGCTGTAATTTTTGTTTTGAATAATTAATAATTAAAATAGCCATATACTAAATTTTATAAAATCGAACCAAGCATTGTTAAGTTATTAAAAAAAACAAAATTTTCTTTCAACTTTGAAGCTTCTTCACAGGCAAATGAAGCACATTCTTTATATACCTAGATAATTTTGGCTCAATTGACTTATTTTGATATCACCAACATATAGTAGCTCTATGTACACAGAATTTTGGGACACCCTGTATAGAAAACAGATCAAATAAATGGGAGTTCGGAAGTAAATGTTAACTATCATACATTTTGTCAAGTATATTGATAAAATTGAGAGATTTGTCAGCCTTTCACGGGTTATAGTGTTTTTGAGAAATGAACAATTAAATTTTCAAGGACACAGGAAACTAGTTAATAATAACTGTATGATAAGCGATAGGTTGGGAATGGATTGGGTTTATACTAATTGCAAAATTACTTGCGGAAGTATGACTTTTGTTATTAGAACATACATTCATTTCTGTCTGTCGGTGGAAAAGTTACTATTTTGCATAAAACAATTTTCATGGACATTTCAATGGCAATTTATGCATTAAGTATACGCTCTTTGCGATTTCATATTATTGTTGAAAAAACAAAAAATCAATTATTTTTTATTATGGGTCACTTCTAGCGAACTACTATACGATATATAAGTAATAACTAGTTACAAAAAATTATCGTACGAAAAATTTGATATAAACAAATAATTTTATAAAATTTCACTGATTTACCCATTTGGACAACTATCTGACAATGTAATAAAATAAAGAAAATATGAATGATGAAAAACAGTCTATTATCTATGATTTAATGAAAGATATAAATTAAGACACCACCCGTAAACGGGAGCTATTTCAAATATTTGATATCCATGTAATTATGTTAATATTCATAAAATTCAAACAGATTATCGTCACCTTTATTTAATATTGACTCTCCAAATCTGTAAAGCTAAATCCGGTAATATATAATTATTACGTAATATATTATACGAATTTCATTCGCTGGCTTTCTATGTAAATAGGTAAATTAGATGTAGAAAATTAACAATATCGAGATATTTTACAAATTATTGTATAATAAATATTTATTTTTGTTTATATAAACTTATTATAGCTCTAGCGTTGATTTATTCGATTTATAATTTCCAATTTATCGGTGTTTGATTTAAGTTTCACTTTTGTTCTATTAGCTCAAATGTTAAATAATACTTCAAAAAAAAATTAAGATAAAAATAATACATCTCTGATAATTATGGAAGATGGAAGCATTAATGTTCAAGGACAAAATCCATTACTATTTCTAATGTAAGCTTTCACCGAAATAGAAAAAACAAATTTAATAAAATTGCTGCATTTGAAATATTACATAAGCTGTAGGCATTATAACAAAAAAAACTTCATCATCAACCTAGCACTCTTTTTGATAATATATAATTATTCAAAGATTTGCTGCTATTCACTGCTATCGGAATCCTCGTAGTTCGTTATGAACTAGAGCAGTGGTTTCTTTAGGTACACAATTTCTTAACGTTTTATCTTACCAAGGATTTTACTTTTACTTGAAGTTGAGTTCAAACAAGTATCTACATTTTCATGCGCGAAATGAAAGAAGACCAAAGAAACACTTGACTCGAGCAAAGAAGATAGATACTACTCGAGCAAATTGATACAAGAATGTACGGAAATAGTTAGTTGAACACTAAATTCTAATAAAAAAAGTCCTAAAGTTAGATAAATTATTTATTAAAATATAATGGCTCAAATAAATTTTCTAAGATTATACTTTTTCTTACAAAAATTAAGGATTTAGGTACTCCGTTTCATAAAAATCTATATATTAATACTAGAATACTTTGGATTCATTTTGAAACATATTGTGTTTACGGACGAACATGTGATTTGGCATAGATACATTTTAAATGGAAAAAGAACCAAGAAAGCTAACGCTAATATAAAATAGTGTTACAAACACAATAAATTAAATAAAGTGATGCGGTATCATAAAAAAAGGAGAACGAAGATGTTTTTAAAGTTCTAAGGCTTCAAGCAGTGATAGGAGAAGATATTGGGGTCCAACTGTTTCGAAAATTGTAAGTTATGTTATGGGCAAAATGGCTAGTGAGGGCGCAGATAGGCTGTTTTCATTATAGTTTAACTAATTATCTTAACAGTTATGATTTTTCACTAAGAATTATGTCTAAATACGTCAATTGTCCAACTTAGTTATCAGATAATCCAAGTCAATCGTTTAGAAAGAATATGATGGTGCGAATTCACAGATTATTTAATCATTGAACTATACTTTATTCAGAAGTTACAGAACTGAGAGGCGAAGGAATTAAAATCATGATTTTTATGCAGGACGAAGTACCATCGCACAGTTATCGACCAGTTAAAGAACGTTGTTTTTCAAGATCGTGTTATAAGCTGAAATTTTGTTTGAAATTTTAGTGTTCAACAAGAACAAGATCAACAATGCTGGAGAAGATTTGTTCCATTCAACCACAAATCAGCATGATAATGGGTAAAGTTAGGAAGAACGGATATTTTCTAAATTGTCAGAAATAAATAAAAAAAATAAATAATGAACCTCTACTGTTAGAAAATTAAGGATATGACATTGTCCCGGGGATAATGGCTCCATTTTCGAAACTCTTGCAACTCAATAAACATTGTCGTTCCGTTGTAATTAGTTTGTAATTTGTAATTTGTAATTTGTAATTTTTTTATTTATCATCAGCATAATAATATTACAGAACATTTTATTAAACATACAAGAATAAGCGAGAGATAAATAAACAAGAAGAACTCACAAAAGGATTAGGCACTATCTCCAAATGTACCAGGAATTAATATTATTTTGTATTTTTCAGTGCACCAACTAATAAAGTCGGAGGGGCTATACATACAATTCATCTGTATGTTTGTTTTTATTAATAAACGTGCACAGAATTTGATAACGGCCACATGGGTATTTTTTGGCATAACCCAATATGTCAATCCTCAAAAAAAAAAACCGATGGCCTGTAGTCACCGGAAAGGTAAATTTCTCAAAATTCATTAAATAGAAATTTGAACAACCTTTTCATTGGTATACCTACATGGCATTACATATATAGTGCCGTATGTATCATAGCCTTGCGGTTAGAAGTTTTTGTTTTGGCTGTTGAATAAAAAGCAGACAGGGTTCGTGTTCCACTTCAAGGCAGATTTTTTTTTTCGTCTGTTTCTTATCAATAAATATGCTAAAATGTACAATTACATCAAATTTATATTGAGTTATTTATATTCATATTTTATCAATATTTTTTATTCTTTCTTTATTAATTTTTTTTCTGTGCATTTTATGGAAAATTGCTTCTAACAAAAGTTGTAGGTACTGATAATATCTATAACCCAAAATTATTTTTGATGATATTTATACTACGGCTCTTTTTTGATAATTTTTTTAAATGTTTGAACGGTCGCCATTTTGAAACTACTTGCCCGATATTGCCCAATAACGAACTCGGCCGAGATATTTAAGAGATTGAGCAAAACTGCGACCTCTGTCGTGTTAACAAATTTCGTAATATCCCATATATGTATATATATATAAACTTTTAAACCAAATGTTTTTTTGGACTAACTTATAGACATATAACATGCCGTTGAATTTTTTTCGAAATTCAAAAGTTTGAACGAGCAAATGGGATGGCGGGGTCAAATTTTACAGAAATTGAAAATGGTATCTGGCAAGACTAAAAAAGATCAGTTCCAGCAAAAGCTAAATCGAACATTTTTCAAAAAAATAACGGTTTCTGAGTTACTGTGATAGAGGTTAAATAAATATTTTTTACAAAAAAAGACTATTAGTTGTGCACTGAAAAATTCTAAATATGTTAATTCTATTGTGCTGGTACTTTTTAAGTCTTTCATTTACCTACAACTGCACCACTTCAAAAGTACCAGCACCAATAGAATTAATCTTATTTTGAATTTTACGCACCAACTAGTAAAGTCATATTTTTTACAAAAACTATTTCGCAGTTTTCCTCCACAGGCTCGGAGTATCTATTATTTTTACCACCTATTTCATAACATAATAACAAGTTCATTGTAACAAATATCAAAATCAGTGCCTCACTAACCCAAATTATTCAGTTATATTTATTCAGGAATTAATTAATAATCTGATTCGTCCAAGTTAGTTCTGGGTTAACTGTTTCATGCAAGTGCTTCCTACTCAAGTAACCGTTAGTTCACTGATATAATATCGATGACCATAACATATAATTAATTATTCATCGCTTAAAATCATTTATATTCGTATATTAATAGATAAAACGCAGCAAAATATCTGACATATACAAAAAAATTTGCTCAATTGTATGTGAAATGTCAAATAATAAGGATGCAAATTCCATCGAATTGATCAATTATTATTCCGATTTCAAAACTGGTAAGTAATCATATTTTATAAAAATGCAATCATATCACGATATCTTCTTCTATACCGTTAAAATAAAATAATTTAATTAATTCTTACATAATGAACAATATTGCTTAAAGGTTAAGGTAAATGTGATGAGCATATTATTGAAGAGAAAAAATTCAAAATGTAAATGTAAAGTGACGACTGGCCTTTTAAAAGCTAATATCACTTTGACATTTTATCAGAACAACTATCATTTACTGCTGATAAATAAATTAAATAACTTACATAATTTTCTTGGTTATGATTTTATAAATTTTTAAATATTATGTAAAAGGAACGTTTATCTATCCACATTTCTATATGGTATACGGTTACTAATAATTCGTATTATAATAAATAACTTAAAAAAACTAGGTGCGATTTCATTAGATCTTGCACTAAAAAGTATAAATGTTATTAACAAAAAAAATGGACCGACTTTATTAGTTAGTGCACTGAAGGAAACAAAATTATATTAATTTTTTTGGTATACTTATTCAAAGATTTCAAAAGATTTTACCTCTGATGTAACTCGGAACCCTATGATTTTTTTGAAAAATGTTAAATGTTCTTTAATTTTGTCGTCTCCAATTTTCTATTCTCGAGAAAAATTGTTGAATGTTGGTATTCTTTCAACGGAACCAATTCTCAAAAAAGGAAGCAACAAAATTGGTTCAATCCCGGGATTATCTTAGCACAGACAGACAGACCAATAGCTGAAAACATGTTTTATGGACTCAGTGACCTCTAAAACGTACTAAGGTAAACATCTGTTGAAAACCGGACACCGAAAATTTTACACGATTAAAATAGTTACTTCCCTTACTAGGCTACTTATAGTAGCGGTAAGAAGGTAAAGTGCGATTCAGGCTCACGTGGAGAAGGTTACGCACATAGATTATATGCAACGTATTTTTTGTAAATTTCGAGTGTATATTTCTGTATTTTTTAAGATTTTACGCTCAGCACTATCAGAGATAAGAATAAAGGTGGCCCGACAATTTTCAAATATTTTCTTTTATATCTTCTATTTGATTTTCTTTTTAAACGTCTCCAGCCTTTTAATTTGTTATATCATATGAAGATCGAAAATATGGAGGTATAAAATTTTGAATCATGGGTTACCTAATTATTCAATGGAAAAATTATGCAGCAAAATGAATAAAACGCATTAAAATTCAAATTAACTAGGTACAAAAAAATTCAACAAATACAATTGACAAAAAATAAACGTTGCTTACACGTAACTTGTATGTACCTAACTTTCACATCATAGCAGGCTTTATCTTCTTTCATAATCTTGTTCTAGGAGAACTTGAATTATATATATTTTGTGAAGAATGACACGGCAACCAGATAATAGCAAAATAAGTATTTTTTTCCAGTTTCTTGTTTTTGAGAAAATAGTATCAACTTCTAAAAACTATAGATTTATATATAGGTATATTCATTTGATGAAATTATATAAAATAATTATATTATTCTTTTCCGGAATCTGCTTTCCACAATAAGCAACATAGTGCATAATAAACTTGAGTAGCAAGGCGGATGAAGCAATCATAGTGGTGTGAAATTTTACTATAATTTTGGTAAGCCGCCTAATTATACTTTACACAATTTTCTAGCCCGGTAACTGCACCTGCTGTTATTATAGTAATTTTTTTTCAGAAAACTTCTCACTCTGATAAATTTATTGATATTGTAGAAGAAGCTATTTCAGTTTCCATGCAATATTCGTTGCCAGTAGAATTTTTAGAAATATTATCATTACCTAGATATTCTTAATAAATATTTTTCCCAAAAAATTGGACCGCTGTTATTAGTTGGTGCACTGAAAAATACAAAATTATAATAATTCTATTGAAGCTGTTCCTTTTGAAGTTGTGCAGTTGCAGTTAGATTGATAACTTTTGGCACCAACTTCACAAGTACCAGCACCAATAGAAATAATATTATTTTGTATTTTTCAGTGCACCAACTAATAACGTCGGCCCATCTTTTTTATAAAAAATAATTATTTCACATTTTTGAGTGTAACCTTAGTCACAAAAATCGTTGAACGTTCACTAATACCAGAGAAGATAGTACTTATCCTATTACCCACGTATATTCCTCGCTTGTACTTATTATATAGAGATCTTAGAACCATTTTTACCATTTTACCACCTCTGAAACTCGAAAACCGTAACTCTAAAGAAAAAAATGTTCATTATAAATGTTGCTACAAATAATCTGGTCTTTCATGAGGTACCCTCAGATTTTCAATTTGCGAAATAAATCGCCCCCTCCACATAACGAAAATACACATATTTGAAATTATAAAATCAATGTAAATAGAAAACCATAAGTCTTTTGAAAACATGTTCAATTTAAACGTTTCCGGATATTTTGTTATCTTTAATTTTGCCACTTTAGATTTTCGATTATTGAGAAAAATTGTCACCTATACAACATTCGCGGGTGTTTTTTGAGTTTGTACGAATATGGAACCATTTTTCGAATCTCCTCTTTCATATGAATCAAAAACCATCAAAATTGTACTTAACGTTTACTATATACAACGCGCGCACAAAACAAAAAAAAGCAGACAGTCGAATTGTATACCTACCTTTTCCGTTTGGAATTTTTAATCTTTAAACTTTGCAAATTCAGTCACTCTTTCATAAATCTATTATAATGTTAAGGGTATACTTTAGAGTCTAGATAATTTTAGAAAATTAAGCTGAAAACGTAAAGAGTTAACGTATCAACTTTTGATAAAAGTATCAACCATAATCATCGCAATTTAGATTCGCAAAGTAAATTAACATTTAAGATGTAAAATCAACATACAATAAAACGAAACTTCAATAACATTGATTGGTTTATTACAATGTCCTTATGAATTTCACTGCTGGATTAAGAATATTTCGTACAATGGCCATGTCAAATAACATCTGAATTTGATCAGCAAGTTTGAAATAAATAATAGTCTGTAACTGAACTACCGATATCAACAAGACCCCATTAATGATGACCAAAGGGGTTTCTTCAGAAACACAAAACTTAGCCAACACTTATCATCTAGATTTCGATATCACAACGATTTCAAGTACGGTTCGGAGAGTATCGCGCAAAATTCTAAAGCTGAAATAATTAAAAATAACCTTGTCCAACAAAAGACCACATGGTAAGGATTTCAAAAAGTCAAAAAAGAATCTGAAGAGCAGCGCAAGACAAACAGACAGCTGATCCATAGATGTTAAACGTGTAATTATCCACAGTAAGTTTATCACGAAAACAAATACGGTCTAAATTTGGATTGGATTCTTCATTAACTTTATTTTCATCTAGAAACGCTACGGATACAATGACATATTAAGACCGACAAGATGACGGACAAACGGTTTTTCCTTGTATGACTGCATATCCTGAAATGGATTAACCCATAACCTTTATATGACCTATAAATACACCAAATTTGAACGTAACAATCTTGATAAGATAGTATCTATTTGGAACAGTACTCAATCAATTTCAGTGTGAAAAAAGAAAATAGAAGAGGGTTCAAAACCATTTTAGAGCTGTTCCATAGATGGATGGATTGAGCATCTGTAATTATCGGCAGTAAGTTAAAAATCGCAACTTTTATACGAATAAGTGATTGACCCATGACCTTTATATGACCTATAAGCACACGAAATGTGAACGTTAAAATCATGATCTGATAATAACTGGAACAAAGGACTCAATCAACGCCAATGTCACATGTCATGAGGCAAGACCAGAGTAAAGCTGGTCCTTAGATGGAGCAGCTGAAATTATTAGCAGTAAGTTTTCACCAAAATGTTTACCTACTCCAAAACAATTACGGTCCAGATTCCGATGACACTTAGCCGGTTTTTGATTAACTTCTTTATCTAGAAACGCCAAATTTAGCAAGCTATGATAAAAAACTGAGTGATAAGGATTCCTGAGTATGGCAGCATACCGTAAAATAGGATTGCCCATGACCTTTGTATGACATTAAATTTGAACGTTACATGACAGATAGATAATATTTGGAACACTAGAGTTAATCAACCTATAAATAGTAAAGTGATAGAATTTCGTGTATGTAACCAGCGTAAGCTATTTCACATTGTCAACATGTGAGTGTTCATTTTTCGCAATGCTTCTTACTCAAATGGGCGCTCCCTCAAGAAAAAATGTTAATGAAATGTCAATTGAGTTACTTGTTTGCATTTACTTATATAAAGGAATTGACATTTGCCACAAGAAAATATGTTATTTCTATAGAATAAAAGTAGTGATATTTACAATGAGACTTTCTCTGCAGAATAGTCAAAAACACTTTCATTTGGAAGTTTAACGAGACTATTAATGCTGATTTGGGAATTAATACCTTAAAACTTAATCAATCTCAAAGTATTTATGATAAATTTAATAAAAGTTTTCTTATAAATGGTAAGTCATTGAACATTTCAGCATCTACTAAACCCAAAATTCAACTTTCTAAATAATATATAATATGCTCGGTATGAAGCGGCCTTGGTTTCAATACATTTACCTTAACTCTCAATAACTTTTGCTCAACATATTGTTCAAAAGTTATTTCAGTAAGTAATGATGAATAAAGTTTCATTCAATTCACAAGTAAATGTCAGCCGTATTTTTCCAAATATCTCCAAGCATCTCGTTACATCTCATAGTTTTGAAAATATCATATTATCTCGAGAGATCATGCTTTTGCCAAACCTTCACAACTTTCTACTTAACCTTGCAAAACTTTGTGTGACATAATTTGCATTGTGAAGATCAAGAATAGCATATGGAAATAAATTCAGATTTCATGGCTTAAAAAAACAAATTTTCCGTGAAGTGATTTACGCTTAAGTATTTTAATTGGATTCAAAAATAGTGTGAAAACCAAACACTCCATAATTTTACTTTATAGATTTCATTCTATGTTTTTTTATCGACAGCAGCTTTAAATGAGCGCAGATTTATAATTTAACATAGATGCGGTAGCAATTTCAATAAAAACAGAAAAAAATTATCTCGAAAGTTTACTTACAATAAAATTCTCGTGTCCATGGTGTGTTGTCCTTAGCGCGCCCCTATTGAGTAAACGGCAAAAGGTGTGTGGGTTGTGTATGTATGTGTGTCTTAAGCAAGGCAACAACAATAACAACGATGGGCGCCTTGAAGCACAACGGGCACTTAGCACTTTGAAGTAAAGGAGCTTCGTGTCCGCCTCTCTAACACAGAAACCACTCTTTAAGAACGCATACCCAGCACTGAGTAAGGTCCGGCTATTCTTCGGGGACGTTGCTTAACTTTCGCTCTTTTGGCGACACGGCAAGAAGAAGTGGAGGAATATATGATTAGTAAATACACACATTGTTGCAGCCTAAGGGGCTATAAGCGTGTTTCGACTTATCTTTTGAGATGAGGTTGTTTTTTTTTTCATCTTCGGATATATGATGATGCAGCAGCAATTTTAGAGTAATTCAGTAGTCGGATTTTATTGAGTAGCGATACCATGGCAGAGGAACAGCCGAAATTGTTGCAGAGAAGCTAAATCTCTTTAAGGAAGTAAAAGAAACATTTGAAATATACACCTAAATTCGCGAGTATTTCAATTTAAACATAGATAGATAGATAGATAGAACTTATCCAGATGTTTCATCATTATTTCATTAGATACGCATTTGAATGTCGCGTAACAAAGTTTAGAAATATCTATAGTTGTATTTTAGAGGAAAATGTAAAACCTAAGAGATAAAGATAGAAGTTGTAATAATTAAAAAAATGCTTCTATTTTAAAATATGTTTCTAGATATTGGAGCTAAATTATCAAAGTAACAGAATGGAAGGAGAAGGAAGTAGAATAAATCAGGGTAGTCTTATACTTCTGACCTTTCAATCAATCCTCTCCCTCAACTCTTTAGTCATTGAGTTGTATTTTGTGTCCCTCGTTTCCTTCCAAATCCTGTGATCTTTTGTACATCATCTCATCGTGGATTCGTCCAGTGATCCATTTTGCTATCCAGTTAGCCAACGCTTCGACTAGCAAACTAACGTATTTCATTATTTGTCTTAGTGTCTTGCATGGTGATTATATAAACTCAACTAAAGCTGAGTCGCATATTCATTGGCATCTTTCACGTTAGTTTTATCTCTAACCCACGTTCGAACAGTATTATACGCTCGCTTTAACGTCCCTAAAGCCAGCAGAGCAAAATGAGCAGAAACCAAAATACATATTTGGTGCTTGTAGAGCGAATTAAGTGCTGATTAAGTGCTGTATTCCGAAATTAATTGCTCTTAGATCTAAAGCTAGCAAAGCAGCCATTTAAAAAAACTATAAGAGCAATTAATTTCGGGATACAAAAATTTATTTAGCACTTAATTAGTCCTATAAGCACCAAATAACACTTTCTCAGAAAAGTTGATTTTTTAAAGCAAAGCAGTCATTCTTCCAAAAACTATAATAGCAATTAATTTCAGAATACAGCTCTTAATTAGCACTTAATTAACCCTGCAAGAACTAAAAAAGAAGTTCCAAAAAAGTTGATTTTCAATGTTTGCTCTGCTAGCTTTAGATCTAAAGCTAGCAAAGCAGCCATTTAAAAAAAACTATAAGAGCAATTAATTTCGGAATACAAAAATTATTTAGCACTTATTTAGTCCTATAAGCACCAAATAACACTTACTCAGAAAAGTTGATTTTTTTAAAGCAAAGCAGTCATTCTCCGAAAAACTATAAGAGCAATTAATTTCGGAATACAGCACATAATTAGCCCTACAAGAACTTAAAAAGAAGTTCCCAAAAAGTTGATTTTCAATGTTTGCTCTGCAAGCTTTAGCTCTAAAGCTAGCAAAGCAGCTATTTAAAAAAAACATAAGACCAACTAATTTCGGAATACAAAAATTATTTAGCGCTTAATTAGCTCTACAAGCACCAAATAAGATTTTCTCAAAAAAGTTGATTTTTCAAAGATGAGCAGACATTTTCCAAAAAACTATAAAAGCAATTCATTTTGGAATTCAGCACTTAATTAGCACTTCATTAGCCCTACAAGCACTATAAAAGAAATTCTCATAAAAGTAGATTTTTAAAGACTGCTCTGCTAGCTTTAGATCTAAAGCTAGCAAAGCAGCCATTTTCCAAAAAACTACAAGAGCAATTAATTTCGGAATACAGCACTTAATTAGCTCTACAAGCACCAAATATGTATTTTGGATTCTGCTCACTTTGCTCTGCTAGCTTTAGGGACGTCTCGCTTTACGTCTTTTAAATTTTATTGATATTGGTTTTTGTCCAGGTTTGTGGTCCGTAAGTTAAAACTGGGTCCACTGTTCATTTACTATAGGTTTTATTTATTGAGGGCGGTAATTTACTGTTACTGAATCCAATGCAGTCTTATTCTTCTGTTGACCTCAAATTTTTTATGTTGGCTTGTTGACCTTAAGTAGTTGTCCAAGATATAAGTAATCCTTCACATTCTCCAGATTGTATTTTTTTCTAATAGTTATAGATCTCAAATTGTCTGTACAAGTTATACTCTTTGTTCTGTTGAATTTAAAACTATTTTCAAATTTGATATTACGTGACTCTTGTGTGAAAATTTCATGCATATTTGTTTTAGGAGTAATAAGAACATCATTAGCATAGATGTCTGAGCTGATTTAGTTGAACTCTTTCGTTCAGTATATCTGCCTGAAAGAAAAATCTCTACCTGCTATTGAAAATAGATGTACAGATTTTATACCTATTTGTGATAACAGGGACATAAATCCATACTTTTTGCAATTCTGCTCTATTACTATTTCTAAAGAGCAAAAACAAGATACTGTGATTCATCCTATAGAATTACTCTTTTATGGAAGCATTGATTCAAAAGTGATTTTAAAGTATTTGATATCTGAATTCTTCCTTCTTTTTTTTTAGTTCAGCCACAATTCAATCAGAACAAAGATTCATTTCTTTTTAGAGAAGCTAATGCAGGACATATTTATATCGAGAAACGCCTAGGAAGTTCGCGCCATAGGAGGAGTGTTCGCGTTGTAGGAAGATCTTCCTTGGAAGCTTCTAGGATGAAGAGGGTTTGCTTATATATTGGTGAGGATTTCCTTCGGAGTTCAGTCCGCTGCAGTCCGATGAGTCGGGTCTTAAGTATGGGATTAGCAACAACGGAGATGAATGGTGTTCGGTTTAAATATATTCATTATTACATAGTGTAAATCGTAAATACAAATTGTACATAGTC
This sequence comes from Crioceris asparagi, assembly GCA_958507055.1. NCBI lineage: Eukaryota > Metazoa > Arthropoda > Insecta > Coleoptera > Chrysomelidae > Crioceris > Crioceris asparagi. The sequence goes on along the minus strand of OY293829.1, from coordinate 69,822,020 downwards.
GTGTTTTGTAATATAGTGCAGGTATATATTCTATGATATTCTTGGTGCTAAATAAACAGAGTAGACATAAATAAATAATTACCAGTAATTTTTTTGTACCTACTCGTTACAATTTATTCTTATTTAAATCAAGTATATAGGAGCATGATTTATTAATAATTATTAGAAGGCGACTATATGTAAGTTATTTAAGAACGAAGAAAGACTTTTTATTCCCCAACCTTCAATATTTAATTCAAGTAATTCAAGTATTAAATTGGATATGAGGTACTTCTTCAGATTTGTAGTACCTAGATACGAGTAGGTAGCTTAATTCAGTCTATAAGATCTTTCAGAATATACATGTTGGCTTATCGCCTTGGATTTCTATCTATGACGATTTCAATGCACACACAATTATTCTTCGATGCACCCACAAGTTAGGTAGGTTCTGACGCCACACATTCACTTCTTCCGTTAGTATGAATAGACTCTCGAAATGTTGTTACTTGAATATTGAACATTTTCTTTCCGGAGATGATACAGACGTTGTTCAATTGTTTCGATTCCGCTTTCGTCGAATGTACGCGACATGAATATCTTATCTTTAAAATAAAAAAATTGAATCTACATTGTAATAACGTCATTGAAGAGAATTAAAATGAAATATATATAATTTTTTAGAGAGCCCAAATGATAACAATATAAATCTTGAGACGAAATAAAGAAAAATGATAAGGAATAGAACGTTTTACTTTTGTCAAGTTGAATGAGCATGCGCAGAAGTTGTGGGGCCACAGAGTTTGTAAGTACATTGCCAGAGCATAGGCGATAGAAATAAATCAATTAGTTTGCAATAATCGGAAATAAAAATTGAAAATGTAATTGACAGCGCCTACAAAAGTTTTATTAATGAATTTATATACAATGCGTTCACAAAGTATGGAAACACTTCAATATCTTCTAAAATATTAACATATAAAGAAAAAGCTCTGACAGGTCGATTTTTGATTTTGATTTTTTACTTTATAATGCAAACAGCAACATTTTATCCCTTCCACCTTCCAAATTATGACGTCATTATTATTTTTTTAATGAGAAGGCCATAATTTTATGTCATAAATAGATGGCTGTCATTTTTCTGAGTTTAAAAATACCAAACACCTGGGTATTAACATGCGGAAATATGGAAGGCATTCTGATAAAAAAACATATATTTTCAATTATTGTTGCTTTCAATTTTATACACATTTTTAGTGAAGAACAAGTATACGTTTGAATCGGAGTCCTTAGCAACAACTAATAAGTTCTTAGTTACCAATGCATAATAATATTATTATTATTAATATAGGATTATATTTTCAAGTTAAACATTGATTTTTGATTGTTCATTTTAATAATCTCTGAGGTAGTACAACTTCAAATAGGTACTATGAATCACTTATCAGAAAAAGAACGAATATATTTTTTTATGATATTAGGATATGGTGATCGTAAAAGAAGTATGGAAGAAGTATGCAACATTTTCAATGGAAAATATCCAGAAAGAAATCCCATAAGTAAGTCCACAGTGAGTAAAATAAAGCGTAAAATTAATGAAAAAGGGCATGTCAGGGATAAATATAAAAGTGGTGGACCGGCTGTTTCTGAAGATACCCAACTGAATATTTTATTAGAAGTTGATGAAAATCACCATTCTTCAATCACTACGTTATCCCACAATAGTAGGATTTGCCGTGGTGCTGTTCACAAAGTATTAAGGAAAGCCAAATTATATCCTTATAAAATTAAGCTGACCCATGAACTAAATGAATATGATTTTGAAAGACTCCTAGAGTTTTGTGACACCATTCAGAGAATAGGTATGTTTAGAAAAATAATGGTTTGGAATATAATGTGCTATCCTCCGATGAAGCAACTTTTAGCTTAAGTAGTTCAGTGAACAAACAAAATTATACATATTGGGCAATTGAAAACCCTAACTGGATGATGGAAGTCCATACCTAGTATCCACAAAAAGTAAATAATACTATAGTGTCACTGCTGCATTTTATCTGGAAATGTTGCAAACATATTTAATTCCATTTTTGACAGTAACATATCTATGAGTTTGGTTACATGGACGCCAATATTTGGTTACAACAAGATGGAGCAAGTCCTTATTATGGCTCTGTTGGTAAGAAAATTTCTGAATTATGTTTTTCCCAATCGCTGAATCAAGGGCACAATTTGAACATTTGTTGTGATAAATGGTAACTGTTTATTAATTGTTTCATATTAATTCTTTATCACCCTGTATTTCATATTTCTTCATGATAATACCCATGTGTTTGGTATTTTCTCAATCAGAAAATTGCCTAAATCGAAACCAAAAGTCAATTGGAAGAGTTGACTTTCCGCAAAAATCGATGGACTAACCTTTTTTCTGAGATTAAAACCTTTTTAGCATATCGACATGAAATTCCGAATATTCACTAATTAGGACCATTTTTCATCAAATTGCTTCTGAATTTAAAATTAGTTTTTTCCGATTTTTGTCCAATGTGTTGATTCTTCCATCAAATCTGCTACATTTTCTGAATCCACACAAGATTTCCAACGTCTTAGTCGAATCCAGAGGTCATTTGGACGACGTTGACTTTCCGCAAAAGGCAAAAATCGATGGAAAAATACCTTAGGATTTTTTCAGGGATTACAACCTTTTCTATCATATCGAAATGAAATTCCGAATATTCACTAATTAGGACCTTCCGTTCATGATATAAAAAATATGTCTTTCCCATTTAAAAAAATAATGATGACGTCATAATTTGGAAGGTGGAGGGGATGAAATACCTAATTTTGTTTGCGTAAAAAAGTAGAAAATCTGAATAAGACATTTCAGAGCTTTATCTCTATATGTTAATATTTTTGAAGATATTGAAGCGTTTCCATACTTTATGAACTCTCTGTATAATATATCGAGCGATCCAAAAAAACGTATTAGAAGTGTGCCATGTAAATATGGGAAAATGTATTTACTTGAATCATCTGAAATTGTATAGTATTGATGCACCACTAGTTACTGTTTGGAGTAGATATATTTTATTGATCAATATTGAAAGAAATACACATCAAAATATTTGCTTTTGGAAATGACTGAAGTGAACTGATAATTTTTGCACAGCTCATCGATTCTCAGCATCAGGTTGTTTGGATCATTTAGTTTTTCCTCTTTAAAAAATGACAAATAAAGACTATTCTATGAGTCTATATAAATATTTACATTACATTTTGAGAGGCTAAATGAACCCACCGATAGCTACCCTAATCATAACAAAATGAAAAAAAGAAAATTTGATCGAAAATGACAATTAATTACAGATACAAAATATCAACTAATGTTTGTTATATAATTTGCAGAGAGAAATCCAGCGGATAATCTAGGGAAAAAATATAATGACTTCAAGAAGGGACCACAGATGAAAATAGTGTCAAGAAAGTTGTTCGATCGACGCACCATGGACCATCCTCCCTACCACTAGCCTATCGTGGCTAGGGGTCACAATAATGGATCATCATTTGTATAAGCTAACTCTTTGTTAAATCCTTAGACAGGGAAAATGGGAATGCTGGTACAGGTTCCTGGGTTGAGAGGAAGCCGCATCAACAAAACTCTGAATCTCATGCTGAGGGAACACCACACCAAGGAGATGAGTAGTGTGTCTGTCTGACTGAAGATCGGCATTAAATAATCCAACTTTGGGAAACCTAGTTATATTCAGCGTAATTGAGCAACAAGAACAAATATAGTTAAGAGAAAGACACCAGGCCAGGATTCCATGCAACTTCATCTGAGGGCAGTGTGCAACTAGATGGTGTAGTGGGAGTGGTACCGCAGAAACGCCACAATGAGCAGCCAGGAAGATGCAAGAGAATAAAGTCCTTTGAGTTGAAGCCGAGTTTTGAGAATTTTTCTTCTCTTCTTCAGGGCAAATTAGGAGTAAATTAGCTTAAAACCGGAAAAATTTCATAGCAATCAATTAAAAATGTCATTAATTATGAATTATCCTCGGTCATATCCTAAAAAATAAGTGTCATTTGCCATGTTTGTAGACGTGAATAATGAATCGGTTTGACAACTTTGTAAAATTTTTCTATTCAAATTGATACATTTCAAAACGAACTTTGTAAACTTATCTATGCATCCTGAATGCCGAATAATGTTGAAAGGTCAATAAAATATAATAAATAAAGTCACTAAAAATCCATAGCTGATGACGTAATCATATGGCTCATTTAAATACTATGGTAAAAATAAATCAATAAGCATTTCAGCAACATAATCAGTTCAAATCAAAATATTTTGCAAATAATATTCCATTTAAATTCGGTCAGAGTTCTTATTATTATCTATTATTAACATTGTAAAAAAAAATGTTATCTATCTCTTAATTATATCTCTAACTACTAATAGACAGCTATATAGATACGATCGCTTACAAATCTTAAAGCTCTAGTTTAAATATTACGCTCCTTTCTCTTCTCATCATTGCCAACACATAAATTGTAATGATGATTTTAGATATGAAATTTTAATTTAGTTATACATAATTCATAACACTAAATCTAGCATTTAATATGGAAGATTAGTTCCGCTTCAATTTCAAATGAATATTAATAGTAAGTATATTTATATCAAATGTTATGTAAAAAATAAAAATCCTATAAAATTTAAGAAAAAATCAGTAGTTAAATATTATTGAAGTCATAAAGGTCTTAAAATAGTGACAAATTTTACCTGTCAATTCTGTCAATTATCATCAATCAATTATTATTTTCACGAAATTAATAGAAATATTATCAATTTGGTAATTCTGCCAATGAATTCCATCATCCCGAGTTCAAGCTGCAGACTCATTTGTGTAAAATTTTAAAATCAGTTTATTGCACTAGTATGGCACGTCATTTTACTATTTAATGGCATAAGAAAACCATAATCAAGAATTTCGGAAAAAGAAAATTATGTACAAGGAAATTGATGTAAATTAAGGATTAGTTCTACTACGTAACTAGACTAAACTAAAAACTAACTAAATTGAAAAAAAAATTATTATCTTCTCAAATAATATTTATTTGACATTTTTTTTACATAGTAGTTACTATGCATTACATTCTATTTACGTTATGATAAAAAATAATAACGTATCTAATTATATACATAATATTAATTCCCGAATCTTTATCCTAGAATGAAAAAAATATAAATAATGCTAATTCCTAAATTTATATTCTTATATGAGTGTTATATTTCAATTAGAGTTATGTACATAATTTTAAATGTCGAATTTTTATTCTTGAATTAAAATTATGTACATAATGAAAATACGGCAAGTCTCGTATACCTACACAAAAATTAAAAGTACCTTTATGAATATAATTTTAATTCGAGAATAAAAAATTATGAATAAAAATTCTGTACATAGTTTCAATAATGAGAGTTCACAAATTTACATTATGTAGATTCATAATTTTAATTCGAAAATAATAATAATAATTTAAACCCAAGAATGAAAATCAAGAAATTAGAAATATGTACCTACATAAGATTAATTTATGAATTAAAATTATGTACATAATAGAAATAGGATAAGTTTTTGTACCGAAATGTAATATAATTATTATGTTAGAGAATAATAAATTAACTCTGTAAATAAATCTCACACCATATTGAAACTGTAATTCGACGATTTAACTTTTTATTTGGATATTGTTTAAACCACCAATTGATTAT